>MU839565.1:0-44636 GCA_030685255.1 Podospora conica
TACGACCAGTAAGTCCGGGCCCCCCCCCCCCCCCCCCCCCCCCCGCCCGCCCCGCCCGCCCCCCCCCCCCCCCCCCCCCCCCCCCCCCCCCCCCCCGGCACAAAGGGTAACCTCCATTTTTCGGGCCGGGGCGGAGGAGGAGGAAAGGGGGATAATCACGGAGGACATATACTCCGTAACCCGAGCCAAAACACGAAGTCGCCTTGTCTCGGCAACAGCAGCCAGCGATGGGGGGGAATGAAAAAAAACCAGAGACAAATAATCTTGACTCGTATGTGCCTCGCGTTTTTCTGTTGCTGTCATTCTATTGTCTATGTATGGTGTGTGTATGTTTGTTTGTTTGCTCCCCCAGCGTCAGCCGCCCAAGTCCCCCCTTAATCACTACCCATTACCCTTCCGAGATGCCCATGACGCCGCCGCAAACGCCCGCCTCCCTGCCTCAGCACAATACATACACGTATCTCCTCGCCGACACCCGATCCTGATACCCATGAGCTTTGCTATCTGTACACTGTTTGTGGTTTCGCTACCATATTATGTTGCACCTTGCGGAGCTTCGTATCAGTCTTTTCTTGAACGCCAAAGTCCCAAAACGCCCTGAAAACCGCCCCAAGCTCGAACACGAAAGAGCAGACCCGAGCGAAGACGACGCTCAGACACGGCTCCTGAACCCCCAAATCCGAACCAACTCCAGCCTTCCCTATCCCTATCCCTCCACCCCCATCTGACCCTAATACCCAGCTCCCTCGACAACAACCCAGAAACGCCACCGACACCCCGCGGGCTGGAAGGAAAGGCGCAAAAAAGCGCTATCGGCGGCTGATGTATGATGTCGGATAGAAACCGCAAACGCCTCAAACCCAAAAAAGAGGAAATAACGCAAAGAGAAAAGAAATCAACCTCGCTCGCCAGCCAGATCCCGCATCTCCAAAGCAGGCTGACCCGCCCCCACATCCATCATTCTAGAAATCAGCGTCCTGTCCAGTGAAATGGACTATTATGCCGAAAGGGACCCGAAGCACACGAGATGGTGGCGCTATGATAAGAAACTCCTCCCAATCCAAGTCCTCGTCTGATACGTCTTGACAATGATCTGGTTTGCGTCCTTGTGGCCGGAAAGCAGCAAGGAATGGTGCTGTATCAGTAACCTCGCCTCGTCCTCCTGGAAGTGTTCCTCTTTGTGGGCTCCTCGGCTTCACGCTGCTCGAAAAAGCTCTTGTTTCCTCCAGGCGAGGCGTCGATCCAAGCTGGGTCAGCCGGCGCAAACGGCGTAGGGGGGCCGGGAGAGGGGAAGCCACTGGGCCGAGTGCCCTCCTGGTATCTCAAAAGTGTTTCGAGCATCATGTTAAGAAGAGGTTCAGCGTGGAGGCTGTCTTCCATTCTGTTGGCGTCCTGAAGGTCGATGATATCAGGTCGGACCCTGTCAGAGCCGCCTCGCTGATGGCGAGAGCGCCCTCGTCCCTCCCCAATGACTCCGATTCGGTTCTTATGGAAGCGGTCGACATGCTCGCGGACGACTCGGTCGGTGTTGCGCAAGAGGCCCTCTGTGCCGGCATAGAATCTTTGGCTCAGTTCGCGCTTGGGGTCAGACGCATCCTCCTTTGGCTGCTGGGATGCGGCGCTGTAATCCTTGGCCAGCCCACCGGGATAATACTTCCCAAGATCACGGATGGGCAGAGTCTCGCGAGTCACCCAGGATCGGCCATTCCTGGCGTTCCAGTTTTGGGGCTCGGGCTCACTCTTCGCCACTGCAGAAACTGGGGGCTGGACAGCGACTGTTTGTGGTGTCAGCACGGCATCCTTGACGCTGTATCCTTGATGGCTGGGCCGAGAGCTGTCTCTTCCTGCCACTGATCCAGTGGACTCGCTTGTGGGGAGCCGATTGTTGATGGTCGAGCGTGGTTTGCCGGAAGATGCTTCTCCTCTTAGCACACTGAGCGCCTCAAGTACGTCGATGTGATCAAGGGTGGAGACCTGGGCAGCATTGATTTTTTCAACCTTTGCTGCTTGAGAAGCACCGTCGAAGTTCACTGGCCGAAAATGACGCTGGCCTGGCGGGCCTGCTGTCAGGGGACGGGGTGCGCCTGACGTGCCAGAGCCGAGCGCACCACCATTGCCATACTCCAAGGGCGTGTGGAGCGACGAGGAAGTAGAAGCACTCTGAAGGCCCATATTCGTAATTCTGGCCCTCGCCAGCGTGTTCTGGGCAGCTTTCTGCATGGGGTTTGGGTACGAGGCAAGGTTGGCGAGGCCCTTGACTCCAATTCGGGACGAAGAGAGCGTTTCCTCCGAGGCAACACTATCAGTGTCTCCAAATGCCGCTCCCGACTGCCTGTCGGTCGTATCGATATTGAGGCCCAATGTCGAAGGGGGCGGTAGGTTTCCTGATCTGATGCTTGGGATCGACATGCCTAGCTCTGGAAAGCCGTGACCTGCAAGCTTCGCGACGAGCCTGGGGCTGACTGCTCGGTCAAGATTTTGCTGAAGAGGAGAGTACTGTGGTGTTTTCGGGCGTGGTGCTGCGGACGAGTTATAGTCTCTGTCCGTCAGCGGCAAAGCCGCGAGCAGAGAGCCTGGAGTGTCCGTGTATGCCTCTGCCCCTGCTGGCAGTGGGAACCCGGTCGGATACCGACGAGGTCTCGGACGACGTGTTGGGGCTTGGATGGCGGATGTTTTGCTCGGATTGTAGATTGAGCCAACGGTGGTATAGACAGGCTGCTTGCTGAGGTCTGGCACTACCGAGTGTGTTAGCGACAAGACATCAGAAGCAGTAGTATCATTTTGCTACAACATGATGTTGGAGACTTTCCTCAACCGGGGGCGGGGATAATCACACGCAGGGGCGACGAGGAGGTCCTCGTCGGAGTGGGAGGGGGGAGAGCGAAAGCGCCGGTTCGAAACAGCTACCATACCATGGGGAAAGACTCGAGAGGGATAGGATATCAAGAAGGAAAGGTTCAACTTACCAGCAACCCGTGGGGAGAAGCGGGGAGTCTCGGGGCGGAATCTTGACTGAGAGAGTCCGTCGGACCCGGCAAGGCGATGCGGAAACATGTTCGCATATGAGACGTTTGCCACTGAAGAGGGAGTTACAGCTGCTTGGCCGAGGCGATCGGTGCTTGCATGCAGTAGGGAAGGACCGAGGAGGAGTCGTACGAGCCGGACAGGAGGGGATGAGATAGGACCCTGTGCCAAAAGGGACCGAGAGAGAGAGGGGAGGGGGAGATGCCGAGGAACGGGCAGAGTGGCCGCAACAAAAAAAGGATCGAGGAGGAAAGACGAAAGACGAAAGACGACGCCTCGCCCGAAGGAATTCCTCGTCGCCTGGCTGGTGGTGAGGTGCGAGGCGAGTCCACCAAATATTTTCCTCCCCCAAGGCAGCTACTTGCCCCGAAGACTGCAAAGGCACGGACGGACACGTGAGTGCTGGGCCACTATGGGATGAACGAGGACGGCGTGCCTTCCTCTGCTTCGATTATGCAGTGTTTTCCTACCGCGTTAAGGCGTCACAAGCCGAACAGCCAGCCGATCTGGCACAACACTTGCACTTGCATCTGGAGCAGCTGCCTCTTTTCATCGAGCTGGAGCAAGATGCCCAGTCGGCCAGGTCTGCACAATCGGACCATGCCATAGCCCGTTTGTCTGGTATCTTGTGTCTTATCGGCATGGAGCTGTCAGCCAGACGCTGTCCGAAGGAAAGAAGGCATACAAATTCTGTCATGGAACACCTACGGGCCGGGCAGGTCAGGTGTCTGACCTCCGTGTCCTTTTGGTTTCGTGCCATTGCCCACATGGTAGACACTTTCTGTCTTCTCGCCACATGACGTCCATGCCTCTTCGAGATGCATACCTACATATGCAACTTGAACAGGCACGTCCGGTCACCGGTGATCAAGAATGTAGGGGTAGACATACATAGGACTGGAAATCACATTCACCCCAACCCCTCTGTCCAAGAAACAGGAAGTCACATACCAACATCAAATGGCTCCGCGTCCAACATGTTGCCGTTGTTGACGAGCATCCACCAGCATTGAAAAGAACCCTAGACTCCCAGGCTGGTTGCCGGGAAACTCGGTTTCGTGAAGCCATTGTAGGTTTCATCGAAACTAGAAGCAGAAGGGGGTGAGAAGTTGGTGATATGACGCTTCTGTATTTCTGTCAGAACAAAACTGTAGTATGCACGTTTTTGGATGGGTAAAGTTGTTGAGAGATACACTCTGTCTCCCCCAAAGGCCTGTCACGCGGAGCTCGTCCGTATTCCATAACCTGACAGTCAGAAATGCCCGTCAGGCTGTCTTTGTTGCTGGCAAAGACACCGTGGATATGTAGTGGCACCATCCCACTTGAGCTCTCTCTGGTTGAAGTGCGCTGACTCAGGCTCAGACATGGCAACAACCTACATCGGCGATTGTAGACCCGACAGTTGGAAGTGTAGAGGATGGCCCGGGCTCCCCATTGTCGGACGTACAGCAGGGATGGCTCCAAGAGACGTGCATACTCCGTACAGTCCGGAAACATCCCATGTCCGTCAAGCTATATCGTTCGATAGACAGACCATAGATATATGCTATGACTGCAACCGGAAGGTCGAAGACTCGCCGAATGGACAGCAGCCTCCTCTTCCGGATCAGTACGTTCGGACTACCAGACGACACCGCGGACGGCATCCGGGAGCACTTGCTACCCGAGGCGGACTTACCATGCGGGACCTACATGCCTTCCGTCATGAAAAATTCTGAAGTTTTGGTGATGAGTGGTGGAGCGCCACGTTGGAAGAGCCGATGGAGACATGCCGTCCTCTTTCGACATGGTGGTCTTGGACAGTGAGTAGAGTGATATTGGGGTTCTTGAACCCCTCCCCTCCACGTGCCGCGGGCCATAAAAACTAGAACACTGCAGCTAATGCAGTAGGTCCAAGTATTGATTGGCGGCAGGCATGGCGGCTGCAAGGCGGGGCGCTGGAAATGCCACGACGCTCCTAGCTGTTATGTCGAACGGGACATGTTGGAATAGGCGTCTGGCTGGCTGGCCCTTGGGTTGAAAAGACCAAAAGACGGTGAGACTGTTGTTCCGCCCTTCCCTGGTTCCGCGGGCTCTCGATGCCTTGACGTTGGAAGTATAGGTACATGGAAGCGGGCGACTTGGACCTGGACTTTTGTCCGAATCGAGGGCGATCTGGGTCTGGTTGAGACGAGGGACGAGAGACGGCCTCGAACGGCCGTGCCATCAAAGTTTCCCGTGCTGCTGCATCGTCAGTGGGCTCTTTCGGGCCTGTGGCCAGGTGGTTTCGTTACATTGAAGTCTGCGCCTCGATTTGCTGCTCGCTCGGCCCGATGCCCGACAAGACGGGCAATCCCACCTCCTGGGCCCGGGGGACCTGGGGACTGGCTCGACTGGGTATTTGGCATGTTCTGCAACAGGAGAGGAGGAGGTTCAACCACAGAAGTCCGAATTGAAATGCGCCCTGACCCCCTGCCTTCCACGTTGGCCTCATGCGGGGCATCTCATGGAGGCATGGGACGGATTCCCGGTGAGCAGTGAGCACACCGTCAACCCCATGACCCCCTCCTCCCCGTACCAAATACGCGGGATGGGTCGATCTAGTGGAAGCTCGAGTCGAATACCCGGTTCCGTGTAGGTACATACGCATGCTCGAGGCAGGAGAAAATCTTCTTGATTGCATCGCCGAGCCCGTGCCGCTGAACCGCGGCGATTCCGTGAATCCATGCACTTACAACCCAGTCTTATATGTCCCTGGGAGCAATCGAGGTGATCAGCAGACAGGATACAAGAGGAGATACTGGAAGTTCCGTCAGTTCCAAAATACGGGGATTTGAAAATCATTGAGCCAACAGACCTCAACCTGGATTTCCTGCAACGGGACAGGACATATGCCAGGCAGATGTGCTCATTTAAACAGCACCACCTAGAGACACTGAAGGAGGGCATGTGCCGACCTCGCGGGACGTCTGAGCGAAGACGGGCATCCATGGTGTTCCCCCCTTCAATTGAAGAGGTGTTGTGTTGAAAGGAGGAGGAGAAGTCAGGTACCAGACAACGGAGCCGTTGCAACCCTTGGCGGCGCAGTGGCTCCACCCCTCCGGCAAGTCCCTCGTTCCCGTCCCCTCTTCCCCTTCCAGGTCGGTCTTCCCGCCTCTGCCCTCCATGTTCGCGGCGGTGCCTTTTGGCTGCTCAGTCATCTCCAATAAAGCCGTCCAAAGCCCCCCGCCCCTCTTCATCTCTCACCCCCCAAAGTCCTTCCAACCTGCCGAGCTGTCCGCCCCTTGATCCGACTCTCTGCTGAGCAATTCTCTCGTAACCACCAGCGCACCGCACCTGATTCTCGCTCCATCCATTTGGAGACCGTCGTGGATCAGAGTCCCATCAATCCAAGTCCAAGTCCACCTACAGCCGACCAGCGCTCCGGCTCCCAGCGATGGACTATACCCAAACAGCATACTTCACTGGAGCCCAGCCGCCCTACGACCAGTTCATCGGCATCCCCCAGCCCATCACGCCGGCACATACCAACTCGGTCGCGTCGGATGACTACAACACCACATCTCCGCCGGTAGGTCACCTCCGCTTGGCGTTGTCTTCCTTGTCGCGTTGAGAGAAGCCCAGGGCATGTTGTTGGATGGATGGGATTGTCGTTGATTTATACATCGGCGACCGATCCGGATGGGATTGCTTTTGTGGCTCCTCGCATATCCATCTCCGCATTTTGCGCCGTAGCGCCGGTCCCCCTAGGGCGTACAAAGGCTTACACAAGCATTACTCAGGAGGTCTTCGAACAGTTTTCTGGCAACCTCCCGCATGGGGGCTTCCCAACATTCGGCAACTTCGTTCCATTCAATGGCCAACCCGTCTTCACCGGGCCACCGACCCCTCCAGACCAGCAGCTTTCCCAGCCAGTGAACGGCGCCGTCGCCCCTCCAGCCCTTCTTAACGCAGGTCCTTCCTCGCTCCTCAAGGCCGAGGCAGACGAACGGAATCACAGGCAAGGCTCAAACTCGGACGAGGAAGAGTTGACGCCGGCTCAATCCAGGCGGAAGGCCCAAAACCGCGCAGCGTATGTGGTGACAATTGTTTCTTCGTTCTGCCACATACTACCAAGCTCATCTGTCCTGCGGTTTCCCTTCTCCCCCCCTCTCCCCCATATATCATCCCATGATGTCACCCGGTCACTGACATTGGCCCAGCCAACGAGCATTCCGCGAGCGAAAGGACCGCCACCTCAAGGATGTCGAGAACCGCCTGGAGGAGGTGGAACGAGCACGGCAATCCACGATCTCGGAGAACGAGAAGCTGAAGCGCGCCCTGCAAAAGGCAAACACCGAGATGGAGATCCTGCGCGCGACCTCGGCCGTGGCGGCGACCGTCGGGTCCCCGGGGATAAACAACCCCACCATGACGACGGGCCCCATGTCCTACAACCCGACCGACTTCTACTCCGAGGTGCTGCAGGGCCACGCCAACAAGTCGCCGAGCCACCGGATCGTGACGAGCGACGACGGCGAGAGGCTCCTCGCGGCCGGCGCCGCCTGGGACCTCATCATCAACCACGACCTGTTCAAGCGCGGGCTGGTCGACATTGCCGACGTCAGCGAGCGCCTCAAGTCGCAGGCCAAGTGCGACGGCCAGGGCCCCGTGTTTGGGGAGAGGACCATTCTTCAGATCATCGAGCTGAGCGTGGCAAGTGGGAGCGATGAGCTGTTGTAGTTTCCCCACCCTACCTACCTCTCTCTCAGCATCGGTTGCTTCTGGATCTATAGTCCACGCCATGACATGATGACCGCCAGCAGTACTGGGGCCTCGACGTGGACATCTCTCTTCTCACAACCGCCCGAGCCCCTCGAGGGAACCGCCACACCCATCCCTGACCAACACGGAACACTGAACTCGAGTGACGAATTTGACGAATATATACTCCCCTACCTAAAACATGACTAAAAAATGGACAGTCTCTCGACATGTAGGCGGGTATAGATGGGAAAAAGGAGGGCAACTTTTGGGGGAGAAATTTCCCGCGGCGTTTATATCGGACGGGTATTATTCATTGCGATTGACTTGCTGAAGAAAATAAAGAGCAAAATTAACTGGAACAACCATGATGGAAAGAACCCGCCATCTTGCCAACAGTGGACCCTTCCTGTGCGCGCGTGTGTTCCCCCGTTCCAATTCTATATAATATATGTCAATCCCAAGATGCCATCCATCCCATCCCAACCCCCCGGCCGACCCCCCTTCCATCCGTAAACTCCCCGCTCCCGCTGGTTGCCCCCACCCCTTCGTAAAAAAATGCTCAAGCAAAGCCGGCAAGATTGAAAGCCAGCAAGACTGGTTTGGGTTGTTGTGTGTATCGTCGTCATCGGGCCCCCTTGAACCGACAAGCCTTCGTTGCTGTCCCTGTACAGGCGATCCCCGGCATTGCACCCGCCGTTGACCCTCGCCTTTCATTACGTACAGATAAAGAAAATGTATCGCGTGCGTAGCTTCGTGTTAGAAATACCGGCATCTTTCCATCCCGCAAGCACGGGCAGGTCCGGCGATGGTCGCCGCAGATGTCCCCTCGCCTTGGAGCGTTTGTTGCATCGACAAGCTTACGCCGTCTTCTTGCCATTAGCCGCCGATTGCTCCTCCTGGCCCTCGACGTACGGGTGCTTGATGGTCAGGCACCAGATGTCGAGGTAGTCGCAGATGGTGACAATGACGTCGACGACGAAGCTGCCGTAGACGCCGATGGCCATGCCGAGCATGCAGAACATGAAGGCGACCTGGTAGACGCCGTCGCCGAGGGCCGAGGGCCACCCGATGCCGGGGACGGGGCTGTGCTTGAGGAGGATGGGGCCGAGCGAGTCGATGACGCCGAGCGAGAGGGGGACGACGAGCACGTTCCAGTAGGGGAAGTCGAGCTTGACGAGGTGGGCCGTGATCATCTGGCCGACGCTGTAGGCGTTGACGAGGCCGCAGAAGATGGTGAAGGGCACCAGGTGGCAGTGCAGGATGTTGGGCTGCAGGTAGAGGTACGCCGCGATGAAGCCCCAGGTGATGAAGAAGGGGCCCAGGCCAACGAGGGCGTAGCGGCTGCGGTCGCCGCGGGCGCGGCGGGCCTTGATGACGTTGCGCGCCGACTCGAGCGTGTTCAGGACCAGCACGATGCTGCCCTGGACCATGTACCAGTCGGTGAAGTTGAGGTTGTAGACGAAGTCGGGGATGAACGATAGGTGCGGGACGCCGAACGTGTCGAGCATCGACTGCTGCCAGAAGTGGGCACCGCCGATGAAGCCAGTGAAGGCGTAGACGCCGACGAGGATGAGGATGCCCTCAACGGGCCCGTTGACGACGCCGAGAGTCAGGGTCTTGGTGTGGTACTCGTCCCAGGTCTGGACGTAGAAGGTCATGAGGCTGGCGAAGAGGGTCGCGACTGTCTTCCATGACTGGCCCATGTTCTGGGAGCCGGCGAAGATGAGGACCTCGAGGGCCGTGTTGCAGGCGTCGACGCCATGGTCGAAGAGTTCGCCGAGGGGGCCGGATTGGCGCGTTCGGCGACTGTGAGACACGCATCACTCTGGTCAGTCACATGCCCCCATCTCGTCCATCATGCGGGGAAGCAGGGCCGGTCGAGGGGGGACGTACGCCTGGGTGCCGTCAACGGCATCGAATGTCTGGTAGAGGAAGAGGCCGACGGCCCAGCTGTAGTAGACCCATGGTGGGCAGTCCTGGTCGAGCGTCGGGTTGTACCAGAGCAGCGTCAACAAGTTGGCGACGACAAACGAGAAGCCCGTCAAGGTGATGAGGTTTGGCGCCATGCTCTTGGGGAAGCACTTGATGACGACATTGTTGTAGAAGGGCTTGAGGATGTACTTGGACGTCAACGAGTGGTCGACGCTGGAATACTTGTACTGCTTGAGGTTTGGCAGCTTTTCCTGCCGTACGTAGACCATGGTGGCGGCGTTTGAGGCTTTGTCGGGATGATCGCGACGGTTGAGGGTCGCAAAAAGTTCGGCTTGGCGTTGGCGACGCGACGAAAAAGGTCGGGAGAGAGAGCAGGCGAGGCACGCTTTCCGGGAGGCGCCGTGCCGGACTCGAGAGGCGCAACGGTGGAAGAGGGAGCGATTTATCGATGCGCAATGGGACGGAGGGCGTGGTGTCGAGGTGAAGGTTCAAGGTTGAAAGGGAGAGGGGGGAGGGGAGGGAACGGGGAACAGAGGTGGGTCGACAAAGCAACGACTGGCTGGTGCCATTAAATTTTCTTGTGCCTTGCGATGGACCTGATCTGCTGGGAAGCATGACCCGTTGGCACAAAACCCGACCACGCGCTGTGGGTGTTGTGTCTGCAAGCCGGGACAGGGGGGTCCCGAGCCCACTATCCCACCACACGTCATAGCCCGTCCCCAATCTCTCCAAGTCTTGGCAACCCAACTTTACCGACCAAAGACGGGTGGGAGTGAGAGAGTCAACAAACTCTATGGTCGAACGAGATTAGGTACCACTTACAAGTTACAGCATACATCAGGTCTCATTTGTGCCATAGAAGATTGGTACCTAGGCGAGGCTCTCCTGATTCGAACCAGCCATCTTGATTCTTCACCCTCTTCTCTATGTTGGAATGCCCTCATCCCAATCTTTTTGCCAAAATCAAAAGAGAACCGCTTTGCATTCAGTCGCTACCTACCCAGACAGACACCCCATTCACGCTACCGACCCCACGACCAGCGCCGCCACGCCCTCCTCCTCGCTCCGGACTGTGATCTTGGTCGTCACGCCCGACTTGGACGAGTAGGCCATCCGGATGTTGGCCACCACTCTCCCGCCGCTGACTGTCTTGCCGAGCAGCTTCAACGTGTGCGTGGTCTGGTTCACCGGTACGTCTGTCCCTTCGAGCGGCTGCAAAGAGAGAGTCTTTGCTAGTTGCTCCGTCGCATCTGCACCCCACGTTAGCATCACCCCCCTGAATAGCGCCAATGGATCCAAACATACCTGCTATGCTCTTCACACCGCTGAGTTGAAGTGTCTCCTCGGCTTCCTCTCCCGACGCCCCCACCTGCTCCCAGATGTGGGCAAAGTTGCCAGCGAATGTCGGAATGACATAGTCGCTGCCTGACAGGTCAAACTCGGCCACCTCGTACTCGTCGTCATATCCTGTCTCCTCCGGTTCGTTGGTAGTAGGGTCGATCTCCTTGCTGGTGAACTTGAGGATGTTGGAAAACGTGCTCACGGGGAAAGACCCCTCGCCGTTGACCTTGTGGAAAGCCACGTAGACCTTGCCTGGGGCGTCTGACGCAAGCTTCTCCGCCTGGATGATAAAGACCTCCTCGAGCTCCTCCTCGTCTGATGGCGCCGCGACGACAGACACGTTCTCTAGCACGGTATCCGGCAGGGTGTTCTTGATCTCATACTGCAGCACGATATGCTCCTTGAAGATGTGCTTGACAACGCCAACCACGTACTCAGTCTCGGACTCGGTAAGCTCTACCAACGGCGAGGACTTGAGAACAACGCCAAACTCCTTGACTTCCGGAATCTGCATGAGCTCCTGGATATATTTCTGGGCAGCTGCCGAAGCCGAGGCGGCCGCCTCAGCACCGGTCTGGGGCGTCTTTGCCGGGCCGACCTTGGGGGGTTTGAGGGAAGCCGTGGTGGCGGTGAGCTTCTTCGTCCTGTCCTCTGCGTCGGCCTGCTCGCGGGTGACAACGGGTATCTTGGAAATGTCAAATGGCACCTGGAACGCAGTCTTGTCTTCCGACGTGACGTAGGAGACAAGCTCGCGCTCGAAATATGGGAGGGAGAACATGGTGTCTGCTGCGTGTTAGAAGGCTGCATCTTGTGCGTCTAGGGGGGATCGCGTTACCATTCTTGACAAATCTCGTCGCCAACTCATCCTCCTCCTTCATCAACCTCAGATTCAAAGCGGCGCGGTCTCGGACCTCATCATCAACATCGTCCAGGCAGCGCGTGAGCAATACCTCGACGCTGCGCTTGACTTCGGGGTCCTTCTGCCCAACGCCAAATTTGGCAAGGGCGGTCACGGCGGCAGCGCGGACGATGGCGTTCTCCAGCACGACGCGGTTGTAGATGTACCGCACGTACTTGGTTGGCTGAGGCGTCTTGGGGCCCTCGAGGCCGAGCAGATGAAGAATGCGGACCGACAGCTTTGTGAACTCGCAGTCTTCGATGAACTCGCACAAGTGGGCCAGGGCGTCCTCCTTGGAGTCTGGCACAAACTTGATCAAGTCAAACATGCTCTCGACCACGGCGCGCTTGAACTCGTAGCCACCCTCATCGCGGAGGATTCCGCTGAGGAATTGGAGCATGCCCGCCTGCTTGCTGGGGAACTTGAGGCACAGCGTCCGAATTGCTTCGACAATGGTAATCTTAAACTCATCGGTAATCTCGGACATGAAGCCAGAGATCTGCTTCATGAGCCGGTCCACGCTGGCCTCGTTTCCGGTCTTCAGCAGTGTCGTGATGGCAAAGGTGGCGATGGAGCGGTTGCTGTTGGAGATGAGCGTCTCGATGTCGGGGTTGCAAACATTGACGGCTTGTGGCTTGAACGAGGCGAAGTTGTGGAGAATACGGAGGGCGGCGAACTTTGTGACGGCGCGAGGAGAGGTCAGGAAGAGCTGAAGGACATGAACGGCCTGGGAGACCTCGGCATCGGTAACGTCGCGCATGTCACAAATAGCCTTGGCCGCCTCGAAGTTGACCATCTCGCTCTTGTGCCTCAGCCAGCCATCCAGCAGCGTCATCATGGGCTTCCGGAGCTGGGGATCCTCCTCGGCGAGCTGGGCAGCTAGGCGGACAAGCATGACGATGGCGGCGGGGTTCTTGACCGCGCCGGCCGCGCCGAACTGCTGCACCATCTTGACAAGGGCCATCCGGTCGTGCGAACGCATCTGGTAGAGGAGACCAATGGCGTGATACTGTGTCATGGTCGAGTTGTTGACTGGAAGGTTGGACGAAGACGACGAGAAGCCGAGGGAGAAGCCACCAGAGGACTTGACGCTAGCTGCGGCCTCTTGAGTCTCGCTCTGCCACCGGCGGACGACATCCTTTGCGATTGGGAGGAGATGGTACGACGAGACCAAGGCGGCCGAGGAGACCGAGGGGTTCTTGTCGACAATCGCCGTCTTCATCACACGCTCGATCGATTGAACCGTTGTGGCCTGCAGAAGTCAGTGGCCACGCACGCCGGGGTATCCAGCGGGAGAGGGACAGGGGGGGCGGGAGTGGCTCGTACATCAATAATGCGACAGAGGGCGCGGATCGCATTCGGGCGGAAGATTACGTCGGTGCTGCCGCCGGTATCCTTCATGATGGTGCTCGTGACCATGATGATGTCCTCGGCGGAGCTGGCCAGCTCCTTGATCACCAGGTGCACCATCTGGCGGAGACTGGCATCCTTGTTCTGGAAGAGCTTCGAGATGCCAAAGAAGAGCGTCGTGGCCTCGTTGGTCGGGAACTTCTCCCCCGTGTACAGGAGGAGGGCGATCTTGGTGAGGAGAATGCGGCATCTTCGCGGCTGGATCGGGGAGCTGTTGAAGAGTCGAGCTTTGCGGGTTGACCGTTAGCTTTCGAGTTGCTGGACTGCAGAACGTCTTGTCCGCCCATCGCCAACGCAGGAGTGGAATCGGAGTGCTCACCTTCCTGGAACACCTGGGTCCGGTCAATCTTGACCAGACCCGTGTCCGCATCCTCGTCTTTCTTCCCGTAGTTCATCCTGGGCGAGGTGACGCGGGAAGGGTGGGTTGTTGAAGGGAGGGAGGGAGGTCGATGGCGGTGCGGCTTGTGGGAAGCGGAAAGCGGAAAGCGGACACCCAACTCGCGACGTTGCCAATCCAGCCCATTCACTGCTGGGCACCGCTGTTCAAACACCACCCCACCAGTGGACACACTGGACTGTGGGAGAGGCGGGCACGGACCATTCATTGCAGATCAAGGGTCACGTGGGGCTGTCTCTCGAGCACCACACCCCCCTAAAATCCAGGGTTAGGGCACGACACCTGAACACATCGCGCTGGAGTGAATGATCATATTCGCCTTGAATAGAGCTAGAATACGAGATACTCCTATGCTACAACCAGAACCATTACAGTGTCGCCATCCCACAATCTCTATTACCGACACTGGGCGTTTCGCCACGTGTTCAGTCCTGCACGCCACCCCACAGCTCACTTGCTCATTGCTATGTCTCTGGCCTAGCTCGATAGCTGCCACGGAAGCAACCCCCATGCTTTCTCCTGCTCTGGTCCTCCCTGTATCGGGCTAAAAAATCGCTTCAGAACCCACCGCTTGGGACGCTTGGGGCCAAGAAATAGTCTCCTTTGGGAACCCCCAATCCTAACTCTGATCTTCCGCGTCGAGAGACACATCCATATTTGCCTCGGGTGCTCCTCCGGAAGGCACAGGGGCAGCATCTGGCGAGGCTGACTCCATAGCATGTGTCTGCTCTGCAGCTTCCTCGCCCCGCCATTCGGTGTTGACCGGTCGTCCGTCGATAAGATCGTCCTCCTTTCGGTCCGGGTTTTTCCCACAGGCGATGACATTGTTTCTTTCCTTCTTGCCCAGTACGACGAGGTCGAAGGAGGGGGGTAGATGAGCATCGGCCCTGTCGTCAAGTTAGCATCTGGCTCCAACGAGACCGCTTCCCCGAGAGAGGCACGTACTTGAGAAAATCCTGTTTCAACAACCGCGCCTTGTCCCGCAGGGCCTGCTGGTTCCGCTTCAACTTGAACGGAATCGTGCCGGCCTCAATCTCCCTCTCGATCAAGCTCCACTTGCATTTGTACGTGTCCACCGCCCGGACAAGCGCCTTGATGTCTTCCCGAACCCATTGATTGCGTTCCTGGGGTTTCTTCGGGATCCGTTTGGCGGCCGATATCTCCCGGGATCGCTGAGTAACAGCCTCGAAGTCGGGCTCCTCAACAGACGCAGGCATGTGCGGGAAGCCCAGCTCGCTGGCTGACTTCATCGTCCGACCAAGGGGCTTTGCATCAGCAGGCCGCCTGCGGGCGACGTTCTTGCGCCTCGAGCGGGGTTGTTTTGCCGGGTTCCCATCCTCGTCCTCGTCCTCCTCAAAGCTCCTCTTGCGGGAGGCCTGCGCAGCCGACGTCGCATATACGGACCCGTTCGCGTGGCTAGGGGGGTCCCCATACCCTGCAAACGCTGGATAGCTGGCGTTGGTCGCCGAGGGGTAGAGCCCATCCCGCACCGATCTTTCGACAATGTCCTGGGTGGCCAGCCGGTCGCTTCTACCCTGCTGCTCCATAGCATCGAGCGCGAGCATCCCACTAAGAGCAGCCTGGGTTCTGCAGGCATGTTAGTGAGGGTCACACAAACACAAAGATCTCGACGTACCTGGGCACCCCCGCAGCCGCATTCGCCCGCGCAAGCTCTGCCTCGAGCTGAGTCTGGATCTGCGAGCTTGTATCGGCATGCGAGATGGCGTTCGACAGCTGACCACTGATCTCGTTGAAGCAGAGACTGGTGAACTCCTTGAAGGCCTCCAGGAAGGTGTTAAAGCTATAGCCATCTTCCAGCGACTGCAGTTGCGCGTTGACGTCTCTGACTTCCTCGTTCGGCAGTTCTTTGCAGAGCGCCGAGATCCGCGTCATCATGCTCGTGACTGTCCAGTTGCTCCAATCATCGTCCACAATACCAGGGATGTCCTTAAAATCCAGGCGTTCGAGGTTGTTTTGCATGACTTGCAAGAGGTGATTGGTCTCGACATTGGGTCGACAGAAGATGTTAAGGATCTCTTGGTAGGGGTTGAATGGGAATTGACTCTCAGTCTGGAGCAGTCTGAGCTTCAGAATTAGGTGTTGAGTTCGGATCTCCTGAATTTGATGGAGGATGCCGTCGTGGTCGATGGTGAAGCCATCCGGGCCGAGAGGGATGTAGAAGTCTGGAAATGTTGCCTCGAGAAGATGCAAGAATCTCAGCTGGTGAGGCGGGTGTTCGACCATGTTCTCCCACAGAGCCGCGATGTTGGCGAGGGCAATGGCCTGCGTCGTGGCTAACCACTCCGGATCGTCCTGGGGGATTCTGAGCTGCTGGTGAACCTCAGTTGCGCTGATCATAGGCTCCCCGTTCGGGATGAAGATGTTTCGCTGCGGACTGAAGATTTGCGAGAGGATTTCCTTCTCACCCTCCCACACCTCGCGATCCTCAGGTGTAGGAGGAATCGGAGTGGAGAGGTGCTGATAGTAGTCCGTGGCCGCCTTAATGAGCCCCGGGACGCCCTTCTTCATCCGATTCACCCGGATTTTTTGTTGGGTGGCTGAAGGTTGCGACGCGGACGGGTCGACCGTGACATCTCGTTGAGAGACGCTCGTCGCAGGGGCCCACGTGCCTGGAGATCGAGGTTAGTCCACCAACCGTTCGCACGGGGTACCAGAGGGCATCGCCACTCACTCTGAAGGTCCTGGGATGACGTTGGGACGCTGTTGATGCTAGCGACACTTGCTGCTTGAGACGCGGCCGGGCGCGCGCCTCTTCGGGGGATATCCTTGGCATGGGCGTTCTCCTGACTCTGGCTCCGAGCCTTCTTGGCCGTCGGGGGCGGGGGAGGTGCCATGGAGCCAGTCGTGTCCCCCGTGATCGCGGGATCGATTTGGGACTCGATGCTATCCTGTTCTTCTTGAACTTGCGGCGGTTGCTGCCCCCGTGCAGAGCGACGACCGCCGGGAGCTGCCACGGGCTCGGCAGAAGACCGCGGCCCATGGCGCCCACGTCCACGGGACGTCATGTTTGTTCTCGTCGAGAAGGGAGCAAAAAGGTCCTCTTCGTGATCGAGGGCTGTCGACAAACAACTAATTTCTCCTCGGGTGAGTGTGAGAGAGAAGAAGGGTTGGGGTTAGGGTTGAACCATCACGACGCGTAAATGGAATTGAGGTTGTTGTGATTTTTCTTCGTGGGGCCGAGAGTGGGCAGGGTGTGCCAAGGAAACTGCTTGCCTGCCCCACCCGAAGTGTGCTTGGAAAGGTCATGTGACATGGCTGCTCTAGTCATGTGACCACAAACCACCTGTTTGAGAGCCATTCTGTATTTTGGCATTTGTGCTACAGAAGATGCAGTTGCTGTCCTCCATTTCCTGATGGTGGAACGATGCGTCATCCACGGCACTTCCTTCAGATGCCTTAGGAAGCGGGTTCTCGGGCCGAGCAGATGGACATTGGGGAGAGCCGTTCCTCCCAAACTCGGGTACTACTTGGTTGAACTTTCTTGTGGGAGTACGAAAAAAAACATGGATGCCATCCTGAACAACCCGGTCTGTCTTGAGCTCCAGTTTCAACGAGCTGCAATGTCTTTTGCACTTGGTAGTCGTGACTCCAGGCTCCTTGAAAGCGGGTCCGGGACTCGGTAGGGCTCCACTCAGCACTGCTTCCAGGCCTGGTTCTTCCATTTGCCACGCCCAAGGAGGAATTGAAGTAATCAGCCACAGCCCACCTCAGCACCAAAAATAGGGGGTGAATTTGAAGGCGTGGCGGTGAAACGACCGGAGCCCATTGGCGAGAGCCCCCCCAGGCCCCCTTCCCAGCGCATTAGACCCAGCAAAGGTTATTTACTGGAGAAAAGCGTCCACCCCCAGGGATCATGGAATGACACCTGGAACCGCCTTCATTCCCAAACCTGTCCTTTCGCCTCTCCATCCTCCAACACCTTGCCAGCTCACACTCTCTTTTCTCATCGGCAACGCCTCTATTTAATTTTCAACGACACGACCATCTCCCTTTTTCTGTGCGGCAAGGGTAGCGCGAAGCCCGACCCCCTGGAATCAAACCAGCTGGACAATCCCGTGTCCCGGTTCATCAGCAATCGCATTCCGATCCCAATTGCCGTCCACCTCGCACAGCGCGACGCCTAGCGATCGACACACGTCCACCCGACCTCCGTCAACATGAAGCTCCGGTCCCGAAGACGCGCCCTCCTCCTCCTCCTCCTCCCTGCCATCGCAGCCGCCGCCGCCGTGTCCAATGACGCCAAGGATGGCATGGCCAAGTCGAGAACCTACGGCGACCCTATCTCCGATGCAGCGAGCAGCAACAAAAAGTACGGTACCAAAGACGCCCCGGTCGACGGCAAAGACGGCAAGCCGCATGCCGGCCCCTTCGTCGAGATCACGGGCAAAGGCGCCGACTCGGACAAGTTCCCGATCCTCAAAGACCGACCCCACGATCCCACCATGGTGGATGGCAAGAAGATACCAGAGTCCAATGACGGGGTCATGGACGACAAGAATCGGCCGGAGCCCAAGGAGGGCACCACGGGCACAGAGGGCGGCGTGAGCGCCAAGGACAAGGAGCGGAAAAAGAAGGAGAGCCAGACCGGCGAGAAGGCTGAGAACAGGCCCAAAACTCCCAAGCTTGTCCCCCCACTTCCACATACCGATGAAGCCAAGGCTTCGCGCGAGAAGGACGGCGTCAAGAAGGAGCCTGTCAAGCCTGTCGGAAAGTCATCAGAGGACGCCTCGGGACTTGGCGTCAGTTCACCCCGCCCCAGCATTGGCCGTACGGAAAGCTAACCATGGTGCAGAAGCCCGAAGGACTCCCTGGCAAGACCCACGACAAGTCGCTTCCTCTCCCCGACTCCGTCGCCGGCATCGACCATCTTGACGTCGCCAAGGGGGGAAAGGCCGGACAGCATGCTTCGCCGGCCGACGAGACCGAAGGCCTTATTCGGCCCTTCCACTCGTTTGTGCTCTCGCTCACCATGATCCTCTTCTCCGAGGTTGGTGACAAGACATTCCTCGTCGCTGCCCTCATGGCGATGAAGCACGACCGGATGGTGGTGTTTACGGCCGCGTTTAGTGCCCTGATCACCATGACGATCCTCTCGGCCATCCTCGGCCATGCCGTGCCCGCCCTAATTCCCAAGTGGCTGACCAACTTCCTGGCGGCCGGCTTGTTTCTCATCTTCGGGGCGAAGCTCCTCCGCGAGGGTCTCGCCATGAGTCCCGATGAGGGTGTGGGCGCAGAGATGCAGGAGGTCGAGCAGGAGCTGGAGGAGAAGGAATCCCTAGCCAGGAAGCAGGCCCGTCGCCGATCCAGCATATCGCCGTATGCTCTGGAGATGGGACTGGGAACCCGCAAATCCCGGTCCAAGTCTCGCTTCCCTACTCCACCGCGGAGCCCGTCGAGCTCTCCCGAGGGTCGCAGCCCGTCGCCTCGCCGCGGTGGCCTGGTCAGCTTCTTCCAGGGACTCAACAATCTCCTGTCCCTTCTCCTGAGCCCGGCGTGGGTTCAGACCTTTGTCATGACCTTTCTCGGAGAGTGGGGCGACCGCAGCCAGATCGCAACCATTGCCATGGCAGCTGGCCAAGACTACTGGTGGGTGACCCTGGGTGCTGTACTGGGCCACGCCTGCTGCACTGGTGTCGCCGTCATTGGTGGTCGGGCCATTGCAGGGAAGGTCAGCATGAAAGTCGGTATGTATTTTGCCCCCCCTCCCCCCCATTGCAGCTGCTGACCGGACATGTCGTATAGTAACCGTCGGTGGTGCTGTTGCCTTCTTGGTCTTTGGAGTCATCTATCTGGTCCAGGCCCTGTACTCATAAGGACTCCTTCCACCCCCTGTACACACGGACGCGCCCGCCCATGGTCTGGCTGTGCCAACCTGCGTGGGCGTGTCGGGACTGCGCATCGCCAGTATTTGAGTGGTACCATTCTTTTTCCATCGCGGATTTAATACTCGACTTGCCGAATCCGCACAGAGGACCCAGATGTGCTTTTCGTTTCTTATACGGAGTACCACTCGGCGAGCGCCGTCCCTCTATGGGCAGAGCTGCAATAGCTTGGACGTGTTCGGACCCACACAGCACTTCTATGTTTCTTCCTGTACCCGACGACCTTGTCCCTCTGATATTTTATTGCTTTTCTTTTCTGCCCTCTGGCGTACTTGAACTGGCAACTGCATAGGCATGAATTGGGAGGGGAGCTTGGGGGTTCAGGGAGAACCAAGGGGAGGAGAACAGAACCTGCGAAGTGAAGGCGTTACGGCAGGTACGGGAACGAGAAATGGACGCAAAAACGGATCGGCTGCTTAGATGACAGGTTTTAGAGATGAAGACGAAAACTACCTAGCTAATGAGGCGGATAATTTACAGCGAACACACTTGGGAAGAGATTCTGCGATCCATCACATGCTATCTAACGACAGAGCGACGGTATCTCAAAGTGGGGCTACCCTGGGGCGCATGCCAAGATCCGGCGACCGGGTCGTCATTGACTGCAGAGGAACCAATGACGACATCATCCAGACCTGTCAACCTCAAAGGCCTTACATCTGCTGGCAAACGCGCAGTGCCTCTCCTCTCTCGCCATGCCATTCCCAAACCCGAACCTCACACCTCCCACAACATCGACACGTCGACTTCGCAAATCCCTAGATTCACCACCCTGTCCTTGACCACGCAACCCAACCCAACTTGACCCGTCCCGTCCCAGAAACACCAAGTCCCCTCTCAACAATGTCGAGCGGATTTGTTGATTCCGTCCAGGCCAAGGCCCAGGAAGTCGCGTAAGGCAAACTTCGCAGCCTCTATACTCGTCTCTGGTTTGCTGATGATTATCAGAAAAGAAGACTTCGACCGCGCCAAGGTCCTCGTGAACGATGCGGCGAGGAGCGGCTCGTTTCTGTACCCCATCAAGGTAGGTGTCCGATCCAGGCGGTGTGTTTCTCTTCACCAGGGCTGCCTGTCTTAACACATTCTACAGGGGATCGTCTACTTCCTAACTCACAGGGCCCTCTGGAAGCCGTTGCTCTCGAAGCTCCTGCCGACTGCCGGTTTGTCGATCGGCGTCCTGGGCTTCATGTTCGCCTTCACATATCTTCCCCAGCTCGCTATCCTCGTCTTTGTCAATGGCCCGCTTGCGGCTTTCACCACTGCTCTTCTGGTCCTCAACGAGAGCTCGACGCTTATTTCGGTCATCTCCAAGAACTTCCTACTCCAGGACGCTCTCCTCGACACCTTTGACGGCACCCTGGTCTCGCGGGGCAGTACCGGCATTGTCTCCCAAGGTCGCGAGCTAAAGTCAGGCGGTGACTCGATCCAGCGTCTGGGAAAGGTTCTCAAGAGTCCCTTTGATCGCTTCAGCCCCAAGGCTCTGGTCCGCTACGTCATGTACCTTCCCCTGAACTTCATCCCAGGTAGGTCAGATCCTCCCTCCGTCACATGATCCTGATGCTGATGAATCACGATATCTGCAGTGGTTGGGACCATTGCCTTCATCCTCATCAATGGACGCTCTCGCGGCCAAGCTGCCCACGACCGGGTAGGAGAGCCCCTCTTCTACTATTGAGCGAGAACTAATCTGGTCGCAGTATTTTCAACTGAAGAAGTGGTCGGCCAGCAAGAAGTCGAGCTGGCTGGGCGAGCACGCAGGTCCTTATACGGCGTAAGCACAACACTCCACTTGTACCCCTTTCCACTTGAAACATGCAGCATGGGGGGAGGGGTGGGATGATAACGGTCGAGATCCTACCATACGTCCAACCGGATGCATCCGGTCGGTTGTCGGTAGCAGCGTATCCCTTGAAGATGCCGACCGTGAACTAGTGCCACCGTGCCTCCCGATTTGTACACAGTTACACTAACATTTCCCTTTAGCTACGGAACTGTGGCAACTGTCCTCGAGATGATCCCGGTCGCCTCAATCTTGTTCTCCTTTACAAATACAGGTAAGTCCTCTTGCGCGTGATGGATCGTCACAGATATTCGTACTGACGGCGAGCAGTGGGAGCTGCCCTCTGGGCGGCCGACATTGAGGCCAAGGAGAGCCGGATGACGGATGGGACAGCTCCAGGGCTGCGCGAGACGGCAAGCAAGGCAGAGTGAGATGTCACCAATGCAAAAAGCCGAGATCCGCTCGATCGATCATGCAAAGGAGGGCCCAACGCCTCGACACTCTTGGTCGTTGTTGCATAGCACGACGGCGAAGAGGGGGAAGTGGGTCAGAGAAGACGCACCACATTTTGACAGCGCAACATTCCGCAGTTTTATCACTTATCTCCGATGGGACAGCTCCCATTCATATGTGTAGCTGCCAAAGAGACTGAGCAGCACCGCGGTATCGCATGGGATGTGCGGCGGAGCGTATGGTCCTAAAACTTTTGGGACGGTCGAGAAGGAGAACAATATCGTATTGGTGTTCGAGAAATCCGGGAAGAGCTGCCATGGTCGCGGGATGTCTTGTAACGGCGCGGGACATGATTTCACGTGCTGTCTTGAGCTTATATGAGTGTCTTAGGTCCCCCATCCTGTGGCTAGGGCCATCCGGCGCTGCGACAAAGCCTTGGACTCGATAATTAAGACCAAACATTGTCAAGTTTGCTGGAATGAACCTCGAGAATGTGCCGGTCCAGCCCGCCCCCGAGCCTCGTGGTTGTTTATTGACGTTGTACGCCTCCAA
This sequence comes from Podospora conica, assembly GCA_030685255.1. Taxonomy (NCBI): domain Eukaryota; kingdom Fungi; phylum Ascomycota; class Sordariomycetes; order Sordariales; family Podosporaceae; genus Podospora; species Podospora conica. The sequence goes on from MU839565.1 coordinate 22,416, forward strand.
AGACGTGCCATAGAATCCCGTGTGCGTTGCGTGGTCAAGCTCATCGGGATATGGAGCTGGAGGGCAACATACGACCCCCCCCCCCCCCTTCCCCCCCCACCCCCACAACGTCCATCAAGGGGAAATGTCACCATCTCAGCACTCAATTGTTTTCAGGAACCGCGAAATTTGGTGGAACCAAGGGCCAGAAACAGCTTATCTAGCCAGCGGGTGGCTGCATATTCCATCTGTCTTGTACCTCGTGCAAGCCGGCTTCGCATAAGCTGCACCCCGGCTGTCACGGAACTTAGGGTGTTGGCGACGCACGAGGAGACCGCGCTCCCGAAAAGCCTCTGGTCGGCAACAACCAGGCCCTGAGGTTGGGATCCTTGGTCTGGCCATCGCACACGGCGAGCCTGGTGTCCGAGGTTACCCCGACGGGAGCGACATGTCACCTCAGGGTTCCAGCTCTCGGCGAGAGGAGTCGCAGCCGGCGAGACTCGTCCTCTGTTTTTCTTCTCGAAAAAAATGCGTCCCCGTCCAGGCCGTGGCGGGGGGGGGGCACGCAAAAACCAGGCCCATTGACCACGCAAGTGGCTCGCTATCCGCGTCATGGCACTGACAGGAAGAATGGAGAAGGGTGGCTTCAAATCTCGAGGGTTGACGTCTGGGAAGATTGTAATGGCAGACGTGTCGACCGGACCCGTCAACCTGGAAAGTGTCGACAAAAGAAGCTTCATGGTACGGTGGGTCCACCGCCATGGCCAAAGCAAGGCGGTGGCTCCATTCTCATTCTCTCGTCCTCCTTTCTGAATCGAGAGCAACCTGGGACCTTGGAGTCGGCCTCCGCGTCGCCATGCACGGGCGGGGGGCTCCATGGAGGGCCCTCCATCCGGACGACGGAAAGACGGAAGGGCCAGACCAGAGTGGACAGTGGGGGATGGGCAGAAGACAGACACAGAACGCCACCTCACTAAACAGTCTCTTCTTGAATCCGTGGCTCGCAGGTCCGACCAACAGCGAGGAACGCGACGCGGCGACGGTCGTGCAAAGCCAAGTCCACCGTGTTAGAGAAGTCGTCACTTCCCCCCATCTCGATGCTCCCACGGCCGCTAACAACAAAGACCTCACAGCTCGTGCCCTCCTCGCAAGGGGGTTCCTTCCTCCCCGGGAAGCAACCTAGGCAGTGACAGGCAAAGTCTACGACATTCTCAGGCGACATGGACCTAACCAGGCAGGTATGGGTTCACGGATTTTACCTGCGCCCCCTGTCGACTGAGGCGAACCTACCCAGGTACCTGCCCAGGCAACCCGGGAATGGAACCGAAGTGCCTCCAGGCTCAGAGCTCAGAGCTCACAGCCCAGGGGAACTGGCAGAACCCGGGGCCCGGAACCCTGGTGTTCGAGGACGGGGCCGGGCAGGGGCCTTTTATCTCTCCAGTATGTCGGTCCTGGATAGATGGCCACGGTACCTGCCTCGCCAAGCAACCGTTGATGTTGCTCTTGCTATATCTGTCAACCCCCTCGTCTCGCGTGGCCGAGTCCCGAAGACGCCCTCTCTGGGTCCTCCTTCCATGTCTCGCCGTTACCCTCCCTTCTTTCTTTCCGCCCACCCCGGGAGTTGAGGACATTCTGCTCCTGCCTTGTCTTTCCAGACCTGGGGAGCACCACCTGCTCGCCCACTGCCAGACCCGGTTTCGTTGAGCGGAGTCATTCATTCTTTCACCCACTTGTCCTTCGCCTTTCCTCTCCTTCTCACCACCATCTCCACACCCATCTCCATCACTCGTTACAGAGCACCTGCCTTCTTCCCCGTCGACGACTTGTATTCGATAGACACCTTCTTCTGCGACGACAGTCAACGCCGTGACGACCGGCAAAGCTCCTCACCATGCGGGTGTTGCGGGCGGTAGTGGGCCTGGCATCTGCCATTGTCCTCCTCGACGCCCTTCCCGGCGCCCTCGCAGATGGCGAGACCAGTGGCGTCTGGGCACGTCTGCGTCGGGCTGTCGGCATGAACGCCGCCAAGGACGACGTCAAGCCCTCCAATGGCACACGAATCAGCCCGTCTCCCCACAAGAAGGACTATTCCTACCTTCCATATGGATATCCGCCCTACGAGACATCGTCCTGGTCCAGTGACGGTAGGCATTCTCTCTCCAGTGCCGTGAAGCCTTTCGTGAACTAACCCTCTTCAAGAGTCTTGGTCCGCCGAGCCGAGCAGCTATTATTCGTATGAGAGCGAGTCGAGCTACCCCTATTCCGAGTCGAGCTACCCGGCGTCGGAGTACAGTTCCGGCTACGACACGTCGAGCTCGTACTATAGCTATGTCGAGCCTTCAACCACCAGCGAGTATGGCAGCAGCACTAGCAGCTCCGGCTATTACCCATCATCCACTTCGGAGTATTCAGTCTACTCATCGTCGGCGCCATCTTATTCGGGAAGCAGCTCAGCCGGGCCAGAGTCCAGTACGACTCCAGCGTCCACATCGAGCAGCTCAACCGGCGAAGCCACCGGATCAACAGCATCCATTACATCAAGTTCCGCAGCCAGTATTTCGACAAGTTCTTATCCAACTACATCGCCTGTATCGTCAGCTTCAAATTCGGAGACAAGTGAGTCCCCGTCGTCAAAAACTTCAAGCGGTCCGTCAACAGCTGCATCATCTGCACCCATGAGCTCTCAGGGATCGTCTACAGGCACCGGTCCGAGTACAACAGCCATTGCCTCGTCAGTGGCGCCATTGGGCGGCCCCACGTTTCCCACGACAGGGCCGACGACCACGACCAAGCCCAGCTCGGTTCCCAGCTCTTCATCGTACACCAGCTCGATCCCTCCATCCTCTAGCACAGCCCCTGGAAGCTCGGGTACAGTCTCAGGAACGTCAAACCGCGGCCCTATTCCGACCTCCTCGCCTAGCTCTGCTTCTGGGGCCACCCCGGCAGCCACTTCAGGTACGAGAACTGAGACCGGCGTTACACCCATCTCGAACTCTACTTTGTCATCCTCCTCAACTTCGCTGTTCCCTGGAAGCGAATCTTCAATCTCTGGCAGTACAGCCGCCGGGTCTGCCATTCCCACCACCGGCTCGGTCTCGTTCCCAAACTCAACCGTCGCTGCATCTGCGACATCTACCGCGAATGTTGCCTCGTCTACTTATCCTTCAATCACGGGCTCGTCCACTTCACCAGGTCTCAATTCAACAGCAACAAGCGCAGGCAGTCCAACATCATCAAGTGCATCCACCCCCGGAGGATTGACGAGAACTCCATTTCCCCTTACCAATTCTTCCACATTGGCCGGCAGCGCTTCAGGTAGTCCTTTCCCCTCAACAGTCTTATCTTCGGGTGGTTCAGCAGGCCCTCTGAGCACAGGGTCTCAGCCGTCCACCTCTTCAAGCCAGACCCTCAACACCACTGGTGGAACGACCCCCGCGGGCTCTTCCATTTCTATACCCTCAACACCAGGTCCAACGCTACCAGTGTCAGGCTCCACGACATATGCCCCCGCTTCAAACGTGAGCAGTGCGACATCCCCAAGTTCTGTCTTGGTGACAAGTGTTCCATCGACAACACCGAGCACCAACTCTACGAGCTCACCATCGGTATCCATCACCGCCATCTCGACGCCGTACCCGATCACCAACTCATCCAGTCTCAGTGGCACCTCGGCGTCGAGTTCTGGCCCTTCAGGGGCTTCGTTGACGTCGGCTGCGTCTAGCAGCCCCTCTGCATCTCCTCAGACCACCACGCCACAACCGCCGTCCGGTTCGGAAACATCTGCTACCGCACCAGAGTCTGTTGGACCAAGCTCTTTGAACGGCACGACATCCATTGCAGGTCCTACTGGGACAGCTAGCTTCACATCCGGCGGCAGCACTGCACCTCCGTTCCCGGTGACAAATTCGAGTTCAGGGGCGTCAACGCCAACAAGTGCGTCAACTTTGTTCTCCTCCGGCACGATTCCTACGAAATCTGCCCCTTTTCCCGTGTCAAATGGGACAACCGGGGCTACGTCTAGTGGGACGGGTACACCGGGGACAGGGTCCTCCACCTCGACGGAGGCACCTCTCACCGGCTCAGTGTCTTCAACTGTTATTCCAACACCCAACCCCTCATTGACGCGCCCTTCGGATGAGAGCACAATCTCGTCGATGCCAACCACAACCGGGCGCTCATACTCTGTCCCGTACCCAGTCACCAATGGAACGATGCCGCTTTCTGGGACAGGAGTCTCAAGCAATCCTACAGGGACAGCGCCTTTCTCCACGGGATCGGTTCCTTATCCCGCGAACTCTTCCGCCCCTGTGACTCCCGGAACTACGGGAATCCCTAGCTCTTCAGTAGCACCGGAAGGCTCAAGCACTCCTTATCCCATGACCAACAGCAGTATCAGTTCAAGCCCTGCCCCGGGTACGGGACCTACGTCCGGGGCTCTTCCCACCGTCACTCCGTCTGAGACGGGCTCAGCCTTGCCGGCGACATTCTCTTCATCTCCTCCGTTCCCAGCAGGAAACTCGACGAGCGTGCCATCTTCTGGGACAGGTGTCCCTGGAGCTGGAACGACAGGTATACCGACGACAAAACCGCCCACAAGCTCAGTCTCATTGTCAACATCATGGGTGTCGGCGCCCTTCCCCCTGGGCAACTCAACTTCAGTCATCAGCTCTTCAGGCGGAATGCCGACCCCGTCCTCCGGGATTCCACTCAGTACCGGAGCTCCGAGTGCACCGTTTCCTCAATCAAATTCAACTGGTGGTCCCTTGGGACCAACGGGAACTATTCCGGGAGGTAGCACGGCGACCGGAAATCTACCCACAAGTGCGGCAAGTGGGACGGCAGAGGTCACAACTCCTTATCCGTTTTCGAACACTACGCTGCCAGTTCCTGCGACAGGTTCAATCTCTCAGTTGTCTGGCACGGGGGTACCTGGCGGAACCTCCCCGACAACTACAGGCACGATCTCTGCTACGCCGTATCCAATGTCCAACGTGTCAACGCCAACTGCCGGTCCTACAGGAAGTGGTACGCTTGCGGGTGCTACATCTTACAGCCCGTCGGGATCAGTAGTACCGTCTGTAACGCCTCCTTATCCTGTCGGGAATTCCTCCACTGGTGCAAACCCAACTGGGGGGACTGCGCAGCCAACGAGTACGCCGCCTTCGGTTTCCACAGGCAACACCACAGAGCAGAGTTCTGCCACACTGTCCCCCACAACAGTGACGCCTCCTTTTCCCGTGACAAATGGAACAGCGACGGCAAAGCCAACGGGTGTGTCGGGCAGCTCCAACCTTCCCAGCGGTGGGACGACGACGGCTCTTTCCAGCCCGTCTGTCACTGCGCCATTCCCCATCTCGAACTCGAGTTATTCCAATGGCCCAACTGGAAGCGGATCCATCGTTCCAAGCGGTGTATCTGGGATATCCAGCGCAGCTCCCCTGGGAGGAAGCACCTCGGTACCTTATCCGCAGACAAACGTGAGCAGCACGTACATTCCTGGAACCTCGGTCTATCCGAGCGCCGCGAGCTCGGGCACTGGGTTACCAAATATTTCGAGCACCATGGGAGCATCGGTACCTTATCCGATCTACAACTCAACTTTGACAAGAGGTCCCACTGGATCAGGGTCAGGTATCTCAACCGGAGTACCATCGTCTCAGCCAATTTCAGGGTCTCTTCCGCCCTTCCCAGTCACCAATTCCAGCGCCACAATTCTGCCAACTGGATCGGGCACTGCCCCAGTTTCTTCGGGCATTGGGAGTGTCTTTTCGACCGGTCTGCCTTCGGAAACATCGCCCCCTTTCCCATTGTCAAACTCTACCATGGTTCAAGGGCCGACCGGCACTGGGACTACACCGCCTGGGACAGGTTCGGGGAGCCCAGCCCCGGGTACCGCACCCGGACCACTCTCGACTGGTCCCGTATCTGGAAGCATTGCGCCTTTCCCCATGACAAATTCCACGTCTGCCCCTGAAACGATTGGCACGGGGACTGTGGTGGGAACTATTTCCGTCACGACTTCTCCTTCATCCGGGCTCTCGGTCGTTCCCTTGACCACGGGAGGCTCTGCCCCATTCCCGTTCCCGAACACGACTTCGCACTCAGGTCCAACTGCAGGTCCGACTGGGACATCACCGCCTGGGACCATCAGCGCTATCTCCAGCGTTCAATCATTGTCAAGTTCCTTCCAGTTCCCAAACACCACATCGCCTTTGAGCTCAACGGGCACCGGGGTATCTCCAACGACATATGCGAGCGGGACTGTACCTTCGGCCACCGGAGCTATTTCAGCAAGTACAGGGCCGTATCCTTTCCCTAACAGTACATTCTCTGTGGGACCAACCGGGGCGACCGGTCCCGGACCAGTCCTGTCTACCGGTTTCCCCGGCACAGGAACGGCCGCTCCCTTCCCGCTTTCCAACTCCACCTCGTCCATGGGCCCAACTGGCACTGCTGCCACAGGCACGACGCCTGGCATTCAAACCGGACCATCAACTATCCTGCCAGTTCCAGAAAGTACTGCCCCATACCCAACAACAAACCGCACATCATATCCGGTCGGCCCAACCGGCACTGGACTTCCCCCCACAGTTACCGGGTCGGGAACTACTCCCTCATCCGCCCCGGCATCTTCTGGAAGCACGGCACCTTTCCCGCTCTCCAACGGCACCTCAACAGTTGGGCCTACCGGCACCGCAGCTACACCTGCCAGCTCTGGAACTGGGGTTTCGAGTACGCAGCCCGTCGCCGGAAGTATCGCCCCTTATCCAATTTCCAATGGCACCTCAACAGTTGGGCCTACTGGCACCGCAGCCACCCCTTCCAGCTTCGGAACTGGGGTCTCGAGTACGCAGCCCGCCACCGGAAGTATCGCCCCTTTTCCAATTTCCAACGGCACCTCGACAGTTGGGCCTACCGGCACTGGACCTTCGCTCACAACCTCAGGTCCGGAGACTGGGGGTTCGAGTGCAGTACCCTATCCGGGGACTTCTACTCCTCCTTATCCGGTCTCCAACGGAACCTGGGGTGCTGGTACGATCGGCACCGGGACGAATACTCCCACGACCTCTTGGGTGTCAGCCCCAAGCACCCCCCCAGGTACCGCACCTTACCCAGTCTCCAACGGCACAGCAACACAAGGACCTACCGGCTCGGGGACTTCTCCCACAGCTTCAAGTGTTGAAACTAGCATCTCGAGTGCCGAACCTATCTCTGGAAGTTCAGCACCTTACCCTGTCTCCAACGGAACTTCGGGAGCTGGTCCTACCGGCACTGTTCCCACAGCATCAGGACTGTCGACGGGCCCATCAGCCCCAACGTCCTCCAGAAGCGCCGCCCCGTTCCCAACCTCAAACGGAACGTTAACAGTGGGGCCTACCGGCACCGGCTCTTCGTCCGCATCTTCACGTTCGGGAACCGAGGTTTCGAGTGCCGAGCCTGTCTCTGGAACTTCAGCTCCATTCCCCGTCTCCAATGGGACGACTTCAGGGGTTGGTCCTACTGGTACTGGATCGTTCCCTCCCACAGCTTCAGGGGTGTCGACGGGGCCCTCGGCGGCTTCAACATATTCTGGAACCACAGCCCCATACCCCTTGTCTAATGCTACGACAGTTCCAAGCACGGCCGGGACAGCAAGTGGTTCAGGCAACTCAACTCCAGCTATCACCCCTAGCACTGGTCCAACTGGGGTTGTTCCGACCCCTGCTAACACAGAGAGCTCCGCCCCCTATCCAGTCACAAACTCTAGCTCAGTTGTAGGCCCGACAGGGACTGCTCCTACTTACACTTCTGGTGGCACTTCTCCTTTCCCAGAGTCCAAGTCGACACCATACGTGGGGCCAACTGGTAGTGAAAGTGCCATTCCATTCACCACCGCCCCATATCCAGTGTCAAATTCGACCACGCAGACAGGACCGACAGGAACATCCCCTATCCCCGCGCTGTCCACTCCTGGTACTGGAGTTTCCTCAACTTTGCCAACCTTGACGAGTGCCACTGCCCCATATCCGTCCACAAACAGTACATTGACTGCACCTCCAACAGTAGTACCGTCTCTCGGAACATCCTTTGGGTCAACGTCAGGTCCACAAGAGACAGGCATCTCGAGCACAGCGCCGCTTAGCAGTGCGCCATTCCCTCTTACCAATACGACATCCAGCGCACCAACTGGAGCAACTGGGACGGGAAGCCCTGAATCCTCTTCGGGCGTCAGTGCCGGTTCACCCCAACCAAGTCCGGCACCATTCCCGGCATCAAATACAACAAGAACCGGGCCCACAGCACCCGGTACTTCTGGTGCTCCATCTCAGTCAACCGGGGCAAGCAATGGAGTTCCAACTTCACCCCCATCGACATCTGTGCCGTATCCGATGTCGAATACCACCGCCAATATTCCAACGGCAAGCGGAGGCAGCAGTGTTGGTCCACTTTCCTCGAGCTTCGGGACAGGTCCTCCATCATCGCCCCTGCCAACTACAGCACCTTTCCCCACATCCAACACAACAGTTGGGACGCTCCCGCTGGGAGGGACCAGCTACAGCTCGACCTCAGGAACCGGCGTGCTGCCCACGGGCGCCCCGTTGACTTCAGCACCCTACCCAGTATCCAACTCTAGTGTTCCAGCCGGTCCTACTGGGCAGTTAACACCATCGAGTTTCGGCACCGGTTTCTCGGTCCCAACATCTTCATTCGCGGGGACAACTGCCACATCAGCACCGTTCCCGTTGCCGAACTCAACCACGCACGGCGGGCCAACAAGTTTCCCATCTTCGTCGGGGACTGCTGGCTCCAGCACCGAGACCCCTGCATCAGCAGCAGGCTCTATATCGGCGCCATTCCCGCTAGGAAACTCGACTGCGGGGAGCGGCCCAACCGGCGTCTCATCTTCCCCGGTATCTGGGTCTGGGACAGTGTCTCCGGTGTTTACCACCTCTGCTCCTTACCCTGTGACAAACACGACCTCCTTCAGTGGCCCAACTGGCACGTCCCCGGCCCCGAGTAGCGGTACTGTTCCCAATACACCAGGCACTTTGACCAGTGAAGGAGTGATTCCATCGGGATCAACTCTCGCGGGGACTGGCAGCTCCACGTTGCCACCGAAGACAACATACAATTCTGCACCATACCCTCAAACAAATTCCACGGCGCTGCCCAGACCCCCGGGTGGCCCGGGTGGGACGGGATCTCCTGCCCCCTCGACCAGTCCTATCTCGGGCACTGCATTGCCATTCAACTCTACCTTGACAGCGTCTCCCTCGACGCAGACTGGAGCATCCTCAGGCGTGAGCAGTGGCTTCCCACATACATTGACGTCGTCAGCTCCTTACCCAATGGGGAATCATACGACGACTCTGTTGAACACGACTTGTACAGACGAATCAACAAGACGTCCCAGGCCTACGCACCATACCAAGCCAACACACCACCCGAAACCGACACACCACCCCAAACCGACACATCACCCCAAGCCCACCCACCACACAACCCCAAAGTATTCCACGTCGTCTTGCAATGAGACAACCTTTAGGACTCTTACGCACACCAAGCACTCTTCTTCGGCGAGGTTCTACAACACAACGTCGGTGATTCAGAGTAGGCATGGTATGAATATATTCTGAACAGGTGACGGAGACCCTGCTGACGATGCCCTCCAGGAACAGCACCACTTTCAACGACTCACCGAACCAAGGCCTCTGTCATCAGTGTCCCCATTCCCTTCTCGGGCACACAGGCCCGACTGAAGCCGACATATACACCCCTCGGCGAAGGGGCTGGACCGATGGATCATCGCCATCCCAAAGGCTTACGTAACTGAGTGGTGAGAGGACCGCTGTATTTTGACTGCGATGTTTGTCGGGGGCATATCGGGCATGATGGTACATATGTCTTTTTCTTCTGTGACATTTTCTTGACGTCAAAAGGCTGGGGCAGAGACTCGTGGGTGCTTTATTTGTCATGTCGGCCTTTGTGTGTTTGAGTCTTTGAGAGTCGAGTCGAGGGAGGTAGCGAGGTATCCAGGTCAAGGGACCAGGAGGTAATAATACACACCCTGATGCGGAATTCCGGTCAGCACGTTGTGTCCCCATCCTGTCGATATGCGGCAGGCAGCAGAGAAGTCCGTTTGTCGTGCCTCATGGAAATGCATGATCGAGTTGAAAAGGCTCGCGGGATGCACCTGGGGGACGCCATGGAGGTTATGACCGGCTCGGCGACCGGTTGTCGGCGCCGGCAGGGCGGCTCGGCGTGGGGTTCGTCGTACACTGTAATACAGAAAGCATGATGGCGGCGGCGCGGCGGCAGAGGCCGACGCCGGATCAAAGTTGAAGGCGTGATGGGCGTGTGGTCACTGTGGTGAGGTGGTGTTGGCGATTCCAACAGTCGGACCCCTAATCGCGTCATTCGCGCTAGGCCGCTTTGGGATGGGGGCGCTGGGCGTGCTTCTTTTCGACCCCCACTTTGGAAGCATGGAATTGTTGGACGCGACGAAAAAGTTGCCCCGCGTTTGGGAGGCATTCGATTCGGAGGGGATGGAGGGAACGTGCATTGAAGTTGATGGGTTTTGGATGTCCACTCACTGCAGATCATGGGGGTGATGTTTGAGGTGGAAGTTGCCCGCGGGAATGGTGTGTTCTGTCTTTGGAGACTGGAGCTATGTTCGAGGAGGGGAGGGGAGGAAAAGCATGTGAAGGCCCTCGACCAGAATGTTTCCATCTGGAGCTGCTGGTTTCAAGATCCCGTCCTGGCGACTGTTTGCCAGCAGCCATTGCCACGAACTTCTTGAACCTCGAGCATGGAAGAATGGCCAATAAAGATGCATGTAAACACCATTCCATCCGGCCCTGGTCCTAGAAAAGCCATCTGGCAATGCTGCTGACTGACTGGGGTGCAAGGAAAAGGGCAGAGGTGAAGCGGGTATGGGGGAGGCGATGGTGCAATCGTCCAAGTCCGCGTCCCGTCCGTCCATGGATTACATAGCCTCCATCTGAGGGCTCTCTCCACCGGCCCGGGAGTTGACAACCCAGTCAAACGGGAAGAGAGGGACATAAAAAACCACTGTCGAGAAGCCACCTACCCCTTTGCTTATATAGCACAAGAATCCCATTCCGCGTCCCGCTCACTTCTTCTCCTCCTCCTCCACCTGTCCCCCCATCCACCGTCTTCGTCTTCCCACCCTCCTGGTGCCGCCCATTGTCGTCTTTCCTCTTCCTCAACCGCCCGCCCTCTTCTTCACCCCACACAGAGAACAGGACCGACACAATGGCCAACACCCCTCACGGCGGTGTCCTCAAGGACCTCCTCGCTCGCGACCTGCCTCGCCAGTCCGAGCTGGCCGCCGAGGCTGAGACGCTCCCCGCCCTGCTCCTCAGCGAGCGCCAGCTGTGCGATCTCGAGCTGCTCATCACCGGTGGCTTCTCGCCCCTCGAAGGTTCGTTCCCTCCCATTGACCCCCCCCCATTGAATGAATCAAGAGTTTTTTTGCCGTGGCAACTTCCTGCGTGCGGTACCTTGGACGTTGCTGGTTCCCCCAACGGATGGCGTCTTATACAATGGTGGGGTAACCTGGAAACCCTTTCAGGTACCCCGCCATAGCGTCATCGGCTGCCGAGGACCGGGGGGGGGTTCCAATGGCTTGGTCTTGGCGGCGCTGGATGAGAAAGTCGAGGAACAGAAAACTGATCAATTGGCAATCGCTGCAGGCTTCCTGAACGAGAAGGACTACAATGGGTAAGTTGTCGAGCTCCCTGGGCCATTTTGGTGGTCAATTGGTTTGGAGCGGTGCTGACATGCCCCTGCAGCGTCGTCAAGGAGAGCCGTCTCGCCGATGGCGTGCTCTTCAGCATGCCGATTACCCTCGACCTCTCCCAGGAGACCATCGACGAGCTCCAGGTCAAGCCCGGTGCCCGCATCACCCTGCGTGATTTCAGAGATGATAGCAACCTTGCCATCCTCACCGTAGACGACGTCTACAAGCCCGACAAGTAGGTTCCTTGGCTGTCCTTCAGGGTGCCCCTGGAGAGGATCGCTGACATGACTTCTCTTTGCTAGGGCTGTCGAGGCCAAGGAGGTGTTTGGAGGAGACGAGGAGCACCCCGCCGTTCAGTACCTGTTCAACACCGCAAAGGAGTTTTATGTCGGCGGCAAGCTCGAGGCCATCAACAGGCTGCAGCACTATGACTTTGTCGATCTGCGATGTAAGTGCCTGGGAAAGAACCTCTCTCATGGAACGTGTGGAACTGACCGGCCACAGACACGCCCGCCGAGCTCCGGCTTCACTTTGACAAGCTCGGCTGGTCCAAGGTCGTCGCCTTCCAGACCCGAAACCCCATGCACCGCGCTCACCGAGAGTTGACCGTCCGCGCCGCCCGGTCCCACCAGGCCAACGTCCTCATCCACCCCGTCGTGGGCCTCACCAAGCCCGGCGACATCGACCACTTCACCCGCGTGCGCGTGTACAAGGCCCTCCTCCCGAGATACCCCAATGGCATGGCCGTCCTCGGCCTGCTCCCCCTGGCCATGAGAATGGGCGGCCCCCGCGAGGCGGTCTGGCACGCCATCATCCGCAAGAACCACGGCGCCACCCACTTCATCGTCGGGCGTGACCACGCCGGCCCCGGCAAGAACAGCAAGGGGGTCGACTTTTACGGCCCCTACGACGCCCAGTACGAGGTGGAGAAGTACAAGGACGAGCTCGGCATCGTCGTCGTCCCCTTCCAGATGATGACCTATCTCCCCGACAGCGACGAGTACGCCCCGGTCGACGAGATCCCCAAGGGAGTCCGCACGCTCAACATCTCGGGCACGGAGCTTCGCTCGCGTCTCCGCAGCGGCCGCGAGATCCCCGAGTGGTTCTCGTACCCCGAGGTCGTCAAGGTCCTGCGGGAGTCGCACCCCGCGAGGTCGCAGCAGGGCTTCACCATCTTCCTGACGGGATACCAGAACAGCGGCAAGGACCAGATCGCAAGGGCCCTCCAGGTCACTCTGAACCAGCAAGGCGGGCGATCCGTGTCGCTCTTCCTCGGCGAGACGGTCCGCCACGAGCTCTCGGCCGAGCTGGGCTTCAGCAGGGAGGACCGCGATAAGAACATTGCCCGCATCGCCTTTGTTGCGTCGGAGCTGACGCGGTCCGGCGCGGCCGTCATCGCGGCGCCCATCGCCCCCTTTGAGTCGGCGAGACAGCACGCGCGGGAGCTGGTCGAGAAGTACGGCGACTTCTACCTCATCCACGTGGCGACGCCGCTCGAGTATGCCGAGAAGACCGACAAGCGCGGCATTTACAAGAAGGCGCGCGCTGGCGAGATCAAGGGCTTCACCGGCGTGGATGACCCGTACGAGACGCCTGTGAAGCCCAACCTGGTGGTCGACGTGGAGAAGCACTCGGTGCGGTCCATTGTCCACCAGATCATCCTGCTGCTGGAGAGCCAGGGCTTGCTGGACAGGTTGTAAAGGAGGCGGTGGGTGGGCGGTGTGTGTCTTTCTTCCTGTGGCTTTCCTGGGGTCATCGTGGCCACCAGGAATGGTCGCTGGGGGCAAAGATGCATGAGACGTGCATGAGGCCAGAAGGGAGTTGGGGTTGCTTTAGGAACAAGATCCAGACAGGCGGGTCTCGGGCCCAAGAGATGTTGTTGACTGGGCGGAACCGCATGGGAGGGGCCATGGCGGCATGGTCTGTGATTTTCTGGCGTTGTGATTATTTCTTTTCCTTTTCTCATCCAGCCAACATTTCTCAAGGCAAAGGCGTTGGGAATCTTGGGATCGGCTGAGGCATGCCATGCAGGCTCACATTTAGACGTGAAAAATATAAATAAAGAGCTCTTCATGACAAGGTTTCCCCGCGACAATGGCTAGCGTCGGAGAAGGTTCGCGAAGGATCAAGTTGTCGCGCTTAACAACCTGTTCTCCAGCCTTGAGAGGCATTTCAACTTTCCGATGCCTTGCTACTGTGTATGTACTGCATAGTAGGATGTTGGGTGCTGGATGCCGGCGGCTGCGACAAAAAGAGACCAATCGATGGCATCCAACGGGGCGCTTAACTGCAGACCGGTATGTGTATCGAGGGACCAGTGATGCCCGAGGGCGACAGGCGGGGAGGTTGGTACCCAATACTTTGCTCCTCACGGCTCGGCACGAGAAGCAGACGTGATTCGGACGTTGTGATCAGAGATGTGACTTGGTCATCCAGACTGTGTGACTGTGTCTTGTGTGCGTGTCGTCGAAGTTCGGGTCGTATAAGCAAGTAGCGAGAGGGGCAAGTCTTCTGCTGCTGCTCGGGCGAACGCAGTCGTGATAACATAAGTATTTGTTGTTGGTTGCTGGAAGCTGATGACATCAAAGCTGACTGTTGAAAGTCAGCGTGAAAAGTGCTGCCCTTGGAGAAGACGGACTCCGGGAGTGACAGTCAGACAGTGACGGCCACATCACACCGTGCCAAGTTGCGACGGCTGGCGCCACCTGCACTGTGACAATTGCAGGCAAGCTCGCCAGCCCGGTCTCATTCGTGCCCAACGACGCACAGTGCCGATGGACCAGGAATAGACGAGCCCACGGCTCCCTGGCGAATCACAGGGCCGGAGCACACGCTGGACCTCACCACCACCACACCAGGGAAGCCTTGCTTCGATCCATCTCCAGCCCGCAACCCAGTCGGGCATTGCATCGTCTCTCGACCTCGACCGAGCTCCCATCGAGACCACAGCATCGGCAGTGTTATCTCGCAAAGGACGCACTGCGAATCCTGCTCAACCTACAACCCACGACGGTCGCACCACCCCCTTCACCGTCAAACCAGACCACGCTCCATCCCGCGGCGCTGCTGCAGTCAGGCCACACCACACCTCTCCCACAGTCACGGCGCCTCCATCTGCGCCTCCCGCCTGTTGGTTCCCCGCCCCGTAGTAGTCGGAGCGGCTGGCCGTCCCGGGCCAAGTGTGTGGGCTGCTGCCCCAGACATGAGCCATCATGCCGTCCTCTAAAGACAAGGACGTCGAAGCCGACGATCGATCGCGCGAGAAACGACACCGATCCAAGACGACCGACCGAAAAGACCGAGACCGAGACGGCGACAGAGAGAAAGAGAAGCATAGGGATAGGGACAGGGACCGAGACAGAGACAGAGACAGGGAAAAGGAAAGAGATCGGGACAAGGACAAGGACAGAGACCGCGAACGGGAACGGGAACGGCGCCATCGCGACCGTGACAACGACCGCGACAACATCGAGCGGGACAAGGACTCGTCCACCTCGCACCGGCACCGCTCCTCGAGATCCTCAAAGCTCGGAGCAACCGACAGCGAGACCCACTCTCGCTCTCACCGCCACCGCCGGGTCAGGGAGATGGAGAAGGAGGACGGAGGCTCCCAAACCAACTCCATCGCCGGAAGCTCCATGACGGACCTGGTACCCGAGCTCAGGAGGGGCCTCGAGAGCGAGAGGGGGAGCTTGCCATACCCGTCCTTCAGCAAAGCACACAGCAAGGAGTCTCTGCTGAGCAAGGTGGATGTGTCGGCTGCACCTCGACGGACCGATCCATTGACACCCGAAGCTACCGACCTTGGAGGGAGCGAGATGAAGAGGTCTAAGTCGGTCGACTCGCCACCTGCCTCTCGAAAGGTTTCATCTCGAAAAGAATCTCGGAAAGACGACCGACCCCCATCCCCACCAGAGACTGACCTTTCGTCCCAAAAGAAACGGTCGGGTACACCTGTCTCCATCAGAGAGGAGGAGCTGCGCCAAGAGGACAGACCACACTCGCGGGAATCTTCCAGAGTCTCTCGGTCGGCATCGACAGCATCCACATCCAAATATGAGTCCAAATCCAAGGTTTCCAGGGCGTCCAGCCAACGGACGTTCATCCTCCCACAACATTTTCCGACCCGGATGGAGAGAGCCAGGGCAGCCACGGTTGCCTCTGAGGTGACCGAGGCGTCCACAGTCGACTCGGGGGCCACCTCTGTTACTCAAAGGCATCACTCGGTTCGGTCTGTTTCGACGGCACGCCCGTCCCCGACTGAGGCGGACTCTTCTCCCGAGTCGGCGGCAGACTCATCGCCCAAGACTCCCATGACTACGCACCAGTTCCCACCACCATCTATCCTACCCGAAGATAAATCGTATTCCCATTATGTGGTCAACCCATCCGACGTATCAACGCCCATCGCAACTCCGGCACCGATGGCACCGCCGCCGCCGCCTCCCCCGCCACCCCTGTTCAATATGCAGGACGTCCCCCGAGTCGACTATCTCATGCAGAATGGAGGCTTGCCGACCCCCGTCCCAAGGCAGTTCCTTGCTGTGCTGCCGAAACAGAACGGCTACCGCCCCTCCATCCCCCCTCTGCAGGGACCCGAAACCCTCTTTGCGCCATTCTTCAACCTCCTCAACCAGTACCAATCCGTTTTGTCGGGGAACGGGTCCGTTGCAGTCGCTACCGGCCACCGGACCGTGGCTCGGCGGCTGCTGGACCGGCTCGAGAACGTCTTCTCGCGAGACCTGTCCTCGGAAGGATGCTCTTGCGTCATGTGTGAGAGCTTGGGACAGCCTCGCCGAGGGCTAGGCTGGGGCGAAGTCCTCGAGCGGGTCAGCGGGAGGGTAGATCTGCCACAATGGCCTCCTTTCGACCTGGCTTTGATAGGAAGCAAGGCAGCCGAGGATCTCGCCGACATACCGGCCCGGCCAGCGTCACCAATCAAGATGGATCCGGACATTGCCGAGGAGTTCCGCGAGCATTACCTTCGTCAGACCAAGAGGGTGCGAGTTGCCGTGGACAAGTGGATGTCCAACTGCGACAAAGCGCCTGCCCCGCCACCCCAGGAGGTCGACGACGAGACGCTCACGTTTGCCATTCTCACCAACCTTGAGCCATCCGACCGGCCATTCTTCAATGCCCTGCTCTCTGGCTCCCGAGATCTTCACCCAGCCACCCGAGCGCCAACACCACTCCGCCGACCGCGAAACGACTTTGTCGTCAAGATGGGCCTGTCATTGCAGAGGCTGTACCGCCTCCATACCACTCCCCGAGACGCCGAGACGGCCGTCTATCTCGTCAAGAACCCTGCCCTCCACGATCTCCTCCACACCATTTCCGACATCAACCCATCCGAGTGGGAGATACTCACATCCGGGCGGTTTGACGGGTTCCTCTGGTCGGGCGCCGAAGACGACGGGAGGATGCAGTCGCCAGACAAGGGGCTGCACCTCAGCCCCGGCGCCTCGAGCGGCATCTTTCCGCACCGCGACGTCGCCAGCCCCGGCCTCCGCGGTGTCGCGTCGCCGCGCAACCGGCCGTTCAGCCCCTTCTCGCGCGGCCCCACCCCCGGCACCGGCATCTACTCGCGCGGGCCTACGCCCGCCTCCTTTATCAGCGGCGTCTCGGTGGCGTCGTCGTCGTACCCCTCGCGCGCGGCCGTCTCGCACGACGAGGAGACGGAGATCGCCGTGCTGGCGGAGCTGGAGCGCGAGATCTTCAACGGCATGGAGGCGCTCGAGGACGCGTTTGAGAAGCTCCACGACCGCGCCATGACGGTGCGCGACGCCCTCCGGCGGCGCGGCGCCGCCCTCTCGATGAACCTACAGCAGCGCCGCGGCGCCAACGGCGTCAGCGTGCTGCCGCTCAGCGGGTCGAGCGGCGCGTTTGACGTGCCCGCGTGGGCGGACGACGAGAGCACCGACGGCGAGGGGCGGCCGGACATCGCGAGTGATTGGGGCGGCGACGAGATGAGCGAGCTGGCGCCGGATGATTCGGCGAGTCAGATTAGCAGCAATCGGCATCGGAAGACGAAGAGGAGGGCGCAGCGGGCGACACCGGCGCCCATTGAGGAGGAGGAGGAAGGTTGAGGTTCTTCTTGGGGGGCTATATGGATACCATGTGTGCGCGCGAAAAATAGGGATGGCGTTTTGGGGGCTGTGTTTACGAGGGGAGCGCGGAAGCAGAAACTACGTGTTTGCAGTTGCTTGGGGTTCAAGATGGCAGATTATCTTTGGAGGGAGGGGAGGAGGGGCAATGTCAAAAATTTGCTTAAAGCCCAGCCAGCGAGTTACTTGCGAAGCCGGCGTTGCGTACAGTGTTGTATTATACCACTTGCTGGCCTGCGGTTTTTGCTTAGTGTTTGCTTTGAAGGGACTGAACTCGGATTCGTAGTTGCAATTCTTGCCATGGCGGACGGAATCAATCACATGAACAGGACTTGAACAAACATGGGGGAGGTTGCCCGGTCTCGAGTTATTTCATGGACCCCGGTGTTTACAGCTTTGAGCCAGGGCTGCTGGTACATCTTTGAGCCGGGCTGCTGGGAGCCGTGACATGCTCGCTGACGTCGACGGGGCTCATACATATGCTGGATGCATGCCGGGGGACTGGGAACTGGGAATGATTGTGGGGATGGATGGCGGAGTGGCACCGTTTTGCTCGCCGGGTCACACAGTTGCTGATCCAGGGGGTGATGTGTGCTGATACAGAATGGGCTCTTCTTCACTGAATGTGAAGATTTGCCATGGGAACAGTGGCTGGAGAGTGTTGGGGTCTCTACTCCTTTGACATGTAGGGTAGCGTGTGGCCGGGATTCCGGTTTGGGTATGTGACTCGGAAGCTGCTGGACAACTTGGCTGTGATGAAGTCTTTAGGGTCCAGCGGATGATGGGAGTAGTCTTAGGTCATGTGGCGCGCAAGTCGAGGGCAGTGTATGCAGGAGGTTGAGTTGATACAGCAGCAACAGAAACAGATATGTGCATCGGACTGCAACGGAGATGGAGGAGAGGAGTGGGGAGGGGCTGGGGTGAGTGTGGTGTCTGGTTGGGAAGGTGTTATTCTCTTTTGTATTTCCGTCTTGAAGCAATGTTCCCTCGTTCTCCTTTCTTCAAGGCCAGCAAGACTCACTCGCTATGGTTCGTGGACAACGACTATTGTCCGCCTCGCTGTTCCTCTGCCCGGCATACATCGCAGGCGCCCACGCAGGCACATATATTGAGCGCAATCTCACGGACGACAAAACGCCGTCTCTCTACACGGGCGACTTTGGGAACTGTCTGGATGGCGAGAGCGAGAGTCGGTTCCAGGTAGCCAGGTTCGGCGCGGCCTTTTACGCCGACAACCTCACCACTGTCTTTTACGTTGATGGAAACACCAGTCTCAGCAATGAGTCTCTGCTTAGTAGGTTGCCGGCCATCCTTGGCTCTTTCCTTCCGTCTTTGTCCTTCTAACCTGTGTATAGTAAACCTCGAAGTCGCTGCATGTGAGTGGTCATCATGGATGCTTCCGCGCAGGGTGTGGACGTCGAACTGACTTGGCCTTCAGACGGCGAAGACCGATACCAGGTGACCTTTGATCCCTGTGTCCTCAACTTGAGCAGGTAGAGTGAAACCTCCTAGTTGTGCTGCTGGAGTGTCTTGGTCCCTTACTTACCCTCCTCCAGCCTTTGCCGCCCCAACGCCAGTGTTCCCATCACGGAATGGGCAAAGATCCCGGTTGGGCTAAACATCCCTCTCGCCGCCTTTACCATCCCGGACTTCGAGGGGGTTGCCAGACTGCGATTCTTTGCAGGTCCCAGTGAGACAGAGGTTGGGTGCTTCCAAGCTGCGTTGAAGAATGGCAACAGCCTGTCGCACCCGGGAGCCATCGGCCCCCTTTTGGTAGTGTTTACTCTGGTCGCCATGATCACCTCGTTCGCAAGCGCCGCGCGTGGACCTGGCATCATCCGCAGGAGGAAGCACCATGTCCACTCCCTCCCGGTGTTCTTCATCATTGATGCTTTTCAGACCATTTTCTTCACTGGGGCTCTGGCTGTCGACTGGCCGCCCATCTGCGTCGCTTGGTGGAGCAACTTTGCTTGGGCCGCCGGCTTGATCAACATGGTCCCTTCACTGACCAGGTCTATCCGTTCATTCTCTGGAGCCGCGAACGAACAAGGCCACACGCTTCACGCCCGCTCTCATGTTCTCAACCCCGGCAGTGGTTTTTCAGCTCGGCCCCTGGGACGTCTTCTCCAGGAAGGCTCGACATATGTCGCCAGGCGAGTGGCAGACAACACCAGCAGCCCCGACGGTCCCACATGGGCCGGGCATGCTATCACGCCGGGCATGCCGCTACCAGGAACCTTGTATGGTCTGGCGGGCACTCTTTCAGGTGCCAACTTTGGTGTAACGGAGGCCGTCCTCACTGCCCTGGTCTGGGTGGTGATTATCATGACCCTCGTTGTCGCCTTGCTCATCAGCTTCAAGGTTCTGCTCGAAGTGTTGGGCTGGATGGACTTCATCACCACCAAGCGATTCGTCTACTTCCGACGCCACTGGTTCAAGCATGCGGTCCACGTCTCTGTCCGCGGCTTCCTCATGGCCTTCCCGGCCATCGCAACCCTCACCTTGTTCCACCTGGTCTTTGTTTACGGACCGACAGGCGTAATGGTGATAGTCAGCGTCGCCTTCGGGCTCTTCGTCGGTTGCGCCGTCGTCCTAGCTCTTTCCCCATGTAGGACTCCCGAGAACGACACGCCCTACCTGCAGCGGTACAGATGGCTCGCCCGCCTCCGCAAGACGAGGTGGGCGCACCTCTCCTTCTACCTCTTGTACCTCCTCTGCCGCTCCGTCTTCCTGGGCGCAGCCGCAGCCCACCCCCAGGCGCAGATCTACGGCCTCCTCGCCTTTGAGATCATCGCCTTCTGGATCACCATCATCCTGCACCCGTTCCAGGGCCGGCGGAACACCGTCGTCTCCACGTGGACGGGCCTCACCAAGGTCGTCACGACCGCCCTCACCATCCCCCTCCTCCCGGACCTTCACGTCGACCGCATGGCCGCCACCGTCTTTGGGATCCTCATCATCGCGGTCCAGGCGCTCCTGGTCGCGGACCTGATGGTCCTCGTCGTGCTCAGCTGCTTCTCGACGTGGTTCTCGGTCTCGCGCGCCCGGACACGCCCCGACGACGAGTTTGGCTGCCGGACCCTCGCGGGCGTCAGGGCCCGGTTCTTGGATCACGTCGATCCGGGGAGGGGGCGGGTGGTGCCGAGGACGGAAGATGCAGAGCCGCCGCCGCCGTATCAGGTCGATCCTCCGGGGGTTGGGCAGGAAGATGGAGCGCCGTCGTGGCGTGGTCGCACGAAATTGCGCCGGGGAGAGTCGGAGGATGCTGGGGGCGGGGACCGAGGGCAGTTTTGGTTCTTTTTCTTTTGAGGGGGAGGGAGCTGTGATATTTGGGTCAAGGGGGGTGGTTTGGGTATCTGTTGTTTGATGTAATCGTTAAAGTAATGTTGTCTGCCAGTATGAAGTCCGGTCCAGTTCAACGAGGTGCGGTCATGTCAGGCGGTGTGAGTGAAAGTGGAGAGGGTCGGCCGTCCGGGGAGCGGGTTCGGCACCTGTGTTGGTGCAACCCCTCACTTACACCCGAATGGTGGGGGAGAGGGGCAGACGATGAGGGGGAACCTTGAGAGCTACCGGTTCGAACCCCCGGGCATTTTTCTTGCCAGCGGGCGGGCCGTCATCAGCCTGTACACAGTACTGTAGCATTACTGATCATGGGCTGGCTCGAGGAAGTGGTTTCCCATGACGCAGGGGAGTGCCATGTATAAACTCCGATAGGGGGGGGGGACGGGGGGGGACCACCGCGCCATGTCTGCCGATTTGCTGCCTCTCGGTACCTAGATTCCCCATTGCGCCGCTTCTGCTGCCGCTACTGCTGAGTAAAAGCTCGGTCAGGAATCGCCCGCCGTAGATACCCCATCGTCGAGTCCCAGGCGAGCGGATCATATCGGGCGAGGTGGACGCAGTATAATACCGAGGGTCCATCCAGGCCACCGGGACCGGGGAAAGGCCTGACATCACATCTGCGGTACATCGACATCTCCCACTCGAGATATACCACGACGGCGACGACGACTACCACCATTGGGAAGGAAAAGAAGAGAAAGGACTTTCACCATGGCATCCCAAGAAACCCCGGCCTCGGCCAACGCGCCGCCGCTCCTCGACCTCACCATCGACAACATCACGCCCAACGCCATCCGCATCAACTCGCAGTCGTCGGATGCGCGCCTCACGTACCTGATGGCCCGCCTGGTGACGCACCTCCACGACTTTGCGCGCGAGACGCGCCTGAGCACCGACGAGTGGATGGCCGCCATCGGCTTCCTCATTGCGTGCGGGCACATCTCGAATGACGTGCGCAATGTACGGGGCCGCGGGGGGGGCGCGGCGCGGGCCGCGGGGCGGCGCCCCCGCCGCGCGGCCCGGCGCCGCCGCCGGCGGCCCCGCGCGCCGCGA
>MU839566.1:0-43724 GCA_030685255.1 Podospora conica
GCCCGGGCGTTTAAGCTACCGAAGGTTAAGATATAGGAATTCTTAATATTCCTCCTATCTAACTTTATTAAGATAACGGCTAAACTAACTCCTACCTATAATATAACGAAAGCTAGCCTCGCTTATATCTAAACTTACTTTAGGTTTAAACGGTACCTTAATACCTAAGGGGTATACCCCTTTTAATACCCCGGTATTATTAATCTTAAGTACTCTAATAAAGATTATAAATCTTTTAATAAGATAAACTTTAAGTTAAATAACCGGGAGGCCGCTTAAAAGTTAGATAAGTAATTCCGAGAACGAGTTACTAAAGTCCTAGATAGGCTTCGGGGGAGGTTTAATAGTATACCTAGCTATTTTAATAAAGATCGTCGGTTTTAGGGTTAGAGGATTAAGTTTCGAGTCTCTACCTAGTTAGCCGAAGCTATTAGTATTACGGAAGTAGACTAGCTAAAGTTTATTAATCTTACTAATCGCGGCCTATCCCGCCTACGGATATAATATTAACCCCCTCCTAAACCCTTAGTCGTTATTAATAATCTTCTAATACTATCCGATATATTTTATATATTCGAGAGTAGCGATTTCCGGGAATTCGTTTATAAGAACGTTAATAAGTACCTTATCGCTATAAACATAATCCGAATTATCTACAAGACTAATCCTCTTAGTCTTAAGTCGGCTAAGCTTTATACTATCCTTTCTCTCGGTATACAGTACTTCCTCGGGGCTTTACCTACTAAGGTAGCTTAGGTTTTAGACAAGCCGCGCTATATTAATAGCAAGTTAGAAGGACTTTATAGGCTTAGGTTTACTTTAACTAAGACGTTAATAGGGTTTTTATTCTTCTACGAGTCGAGTATTAACTAGCGTACCTATATCCTTAGTTTCCAGGACGCCGATATAAAGCTTCCTAAATTAGTTAATATTATACGAAGTGTAGCCGCCTCCTTAGCTAGCTCGATTAAAATATTCGCCTAAGGACTTAGTAACCTTATTAAGGACGATACCCCTAGTCCTAAAACCGAGTTCCTAATAGATAAGATCGTTTTTCTAATACTTTCGCTTTACCGTTCTAAGGCTCTTTCTAAGTTATTTAACCCTAAGGCGATATACTTAAACTAAGTTATAGGTAATAACCTTAACTACGAAAGCCTCGAGGAGCTTATATAAATTTACTAGGATAGCGTTATACCCGCGGGCTTAAACCGGAACTCGTTTAAGGATATATATTTATTCTAGGTCTGGATATAGACTAACGGTAATAGTTACTATAAGCGTAAATATATATACGAGTACTAGTTCCGAATTTTAGTAAAGGATATATTTAAGTTTATTATAACCTTTATAAACCCTTAGGCGATAATCGATAGGTTTAAATATATCCTTACGTACCGGTTCTTTAAATAATATAATATATTCCCCTACCCTAATTCGAATAGGACTTTTACCTTTAGGAAGAAGGTAGATAAAAGGTTTAAACTACGGATACTTTTTTATTTTTACCCTCTCCCTAAG
The DNA here is from genome assembly GCA_030685255.1 of Podospora conica. Taxonomy (NCBI): domain Eukaryota; kingdom Fungi; phylum Ascomycota; class Sordariomycetes; order Sordariales; family Podosporaceae; genus Podospora; species Podospora conica. The sequence goes on from MU839566.1 coordinate 1,522, forward strand.
ACTAACGCTATTCTACTAAACGAATATCTAGATAAGTTCCCTGATAACGGTATTAAGGTACTTCTAGATCGAGTAGCCGTTAAGAAGGAACTTATTATCGAAATACCTAAGTTAATCCCGAGGCGTATAATTTTAGCTAATTCTATTAAGGAGACGAAGAAAGTTATACTTAAAGTTAAGAATCTTATACTATATACGGTAAATTAGAAGTAGTAAGGGTTACTTTAGGGTAGATTTTCCTTATTACTTTAGGGTAGATTTTCCTTATTACTTTAGGATGGATTTTCCTTTCTTTTAGATTCTCTACTTTAAACTTCTAATATATCTTTCTATTTTTCTCTTACTAATTTACCTCGTATTTTCCCTTATCTTTACTATTTTACTAGTAGGATCTCCTAGGTAAACGGCTTTAAGGAAAGGACTAGGCCTTACCCTCGCCTAGAGCCGTTATTATTACCGCTCCGGGCCTATTCTAGAGTTACTATCTCCCTTTCTCGTATTCCCTTTAAACGGGTACCCTCTCGCTATCTCTCTTTTACTACCTTTAAGCTAACCAGCCTTTCTCTATCTCTTTCTCTCGTACTCCCCTAAGTTAGTATCTCTCTATCTCTCTATTTCGTACTCCCTTTAAACCGGTACCCTCTCGCTATCTCTCTTTTACTACCTTTAAGCTAACTAGCCTTTCTCTATCTCTCTCTCTTGTACTCCCTTAAGTTAATATCTTTTTATCTCTCTATTTTATACTCCCTTTAAACCGGTACCCTCTCGCTATCTCTCTCTTACTACCTTTAAGCTAACTAGCCTCTTTCTATCTCTCTCTCTTGCGCTCCCCTAAGTTAGTATCTCTTTATCTCTCTATTTCGTACTTTTTTTAAACGGGCACCCTCTCGCTATCTCTCCCTTACTACTTCTAAGCTAACTACCCTCTCGCTATCTCTCTCTTACTACTTCTAAGCTAACTACTCTTTCGCTATCTCTCTCTTACTACTTTTAAGCTAACTAGCCTCTCTTTATCTCTCTCTTTTACGCTCCTTTAAGTTAGCATCTCTCTATCTCTCTATTTTATACTCCCTCTAAACCGGCACCCTCTCGCCATCTCTCTCTTACTACCTCTAAGCTAACTAGCCTCTCTCTATCTCTCTATTTCGCATTTCCTTTAAACCGGCACCCTCTCGCTATCTCTCTCTTACTACCTTTAAGTTAACTAGCCTCTCTCTATCTCTCTCTTTCGCGCTCCCTTAAGTTAGTATCTCTTTATCTCTTTATTTCATACTCCCTTTAAACGGGCACCCTCTCGCTATCTCTCTCTTACTACCTTTAAGCTAACTACCCTTTCGCTATCTCTCTCTTACTACCTTTAAACTAACTAGCCTCTCTCTATCTCTCTTTCTCGCGCTCCCCTAAATTAATATCTCTCTATCTCTCTATTTCGTACTCCCTCTAAACGGGCACCCTCTCGCTATCTCTCTCTTACTACCTCTAAGCTAACCAGCCTCTCTCTATCTCTCTCTCTCGTACTCCCCTAAGTTAGTATCTCTCTATCTCTCTATTTCGTACTCCCTTTAAACCGGCACCCTCTCGCTATCTCTCTCTTACTACCTTTAAGCTAACTACCCTCTTATTATCTCTCTCTTACTACCTCTAAGCTAACTAGCCTCTCTTTATCTCTCTCTCTCGCGCTCCCCTAAGTTAGTATCTCTCTATCTCTCTATTTCGTACTCCCTTTAAACGGGCACCCTTTCGCTATCTCTCTCTTACTACCTTTAAGCTAACTAGCCTCTCTCTATCTTTCTTTCTCGCGCTCCCTTAAGTAAGTATCTCTCTATCTTTCTATTTCGTACTCTCTCTAAACCGGTACCCTTTCGCTATCTCTCTCTTACTACCTCTAAGCTAATTACCCTCTCGCTATCTCTCTCTTACTACCTCTAAGCTAACTAGCCTCTCTCTATCTCTCTCTCTCGCGCTCCCCTAAGTTAGTATCTCTCTATCTTTCTATTTCGTACTCCCTTTAAACGGGCACCCTCTCGCTATCTCTCTCTTACTACCTTTAAGCTAACTAGCCTCTCTCTATCTCTCTCTCGCGCTCGCCTAAGTTAGTATCTCTTTATTTCTCTATTTCGTACTCCCTTTAAACGGGTACCCTTTCGCTATCTCTCCCTTACTACCTTTAAGCTAACCACCCTCTCGCCATCTCTCTCTTACTACCTCTAAGCTAACTACCCTTTCGCCATCTCTCTCTTACTACCTTTAAGCTAACTAACCTCTCTCTATCTCTCTCTCTCGCGCTCCCTTAAGTAAGTATCTCTCTATCTCTCTATTTCGTACTCCCTTTAAACCGGTACCCTTTCGCTATCTCTCTCTTATTACCTTTAAGCTAACTACCCTCTCGCTATCTCTCTCTTACTACCTCTAAGCTAACCAGCCTCTCTTTATCTCTCTCTCTCGCGCTCCCCTAAATTAGTTAGTATCTCTTTATCTTTCTTTTTCGTACTCCCTTTAAACTACCCTCTCGCTATACCTTTTTCGTACTCCCTTTAAACTACCCTTTCGTTATCTCTCTCTCTCTCTCGCTACCTAAACTATCCTAAAGAAGAGAAAGAGAAGGTTTACCGGCCCTCTTCCCCGCCTACCCTCCGCTTAGGACTACTCGAGTATTATATCTAGAAACTAACCGATATAGAAAAATAGCTAACGTTCCCTCCTCGGCTTTACTATTACTAGTCTCCTCCTAGCTTTTATAATATATACGCCCCCCCCTTTTAGTAATCTTATATACGCTAACTATCTCCCTAGCTACTAGTTATAATATCGGATTAAGGTATCCCCTTTAACGTCTTCGACGTTCTAGGCTTACCGGAGCTCCGGTACGATTATACTACCGAGGAACTCTAAAGATACCGGAGATATACCTTTTTATATATATATCCTAATACCCGGGCTTAAAATATCCTTAGGATACTAGTTCTAACTACCCGTTTCCTAACCCCGGTTAAAGTTTAAATTACCTATAAGGAGTTAATAATAAAGGACTTAAACGCTAGTAAATATAACTTACGCCGAGTCGTTCGTTATACCCGATAACTTTACAGGGTTTTAAGTAGTACCTAGGATTAGTATATAAGAACCTTTTTCCCGGAGTATTATATTAAAGACCTTAGGGTCTTCTTACTAAGCCCTATCCCCTTAACCCCCTAAGCCCGTAGACTATCTACTCCCTAAGTCGGTAAAACCTTTACCCCTAGCGGCTCGTAATTTACCGTATATAGCGTAATCCCTAGTAATACTACCCGCTATAGCCTATTTAACTTTAAGGCGGGTTCGTCGTTATCTAGCCCTAACGGCCCCCCTTATAATACCCTCGGTAATAGTCCCGGTAATATCCCTTACTACGGTCTAAGTAACGCCCCCCCCTATTCCGGTCCTAGTAACGCCCCCCCCCGTTCCGGTCCTAGTAACGCCCCCTTTACGTCCGGTTTAAGTAACGCCCCCCCCCGTTCCGGTCTAAGTAACGCCCCCCTTACGTCCGGTTTAGGTAACGCCCTCCCTTATTCCAGTCTAGGTAACGCCCCCCCCTATTCCGGTCTAGGTAATACCCCTCCCCGTTCCGGTTTAGCTAACTTAAAGGGTTTCTAAACGCCTAGTTCTTAACGCCCTCCCCGCGCTAAGGGTCCCTCCTTAGCCGGAGGCTCCCGACGTACTCCTACCTTTAGTAGTCCCTCCTTAGCTAAAGCTACCCTACGCCGGTATTACCCTTACCCTAATACTAAAGCTAGCCGTAACGCTAGTAGCGGTATTCCCTTATCTACCTCGGCGGGTTAAAGCGAAGATAATCCGCTTACCGTCTCTAATACTAATAAGCGCGAGGAGGTAGACTTAACTACCGATAGCTTAAGTACTAGTAAGTTTAGTAAGTCCCCTACTACTTAACGGGAAGGCTTTTCTACGAGACGTAATACCCGGTAATAACCCCGCTTAACGTATCGTCCTATATAAGTCTAACCCTAAGGCTTTACGTTAACCGGTATCCCTTATATTATTAGTACCCTAGTTAAGTAAAGGGATCGCTCTTTATACCTCCGTTAAGTTGTCTAGGTTAGTTTTAATAAACGGGGCTATCTAAACTTCCGCCTAATAAAGAATAATCTCGAAGGCTTATTAATTTACTTTACTAACCGCCGCCCTAGTTTTAACTCCTTTATTAATAATACGGAGATTACTTTCCGGAACTACCTACTTAACCTAACCTTAAAAGAGCGTAAGGAAGCGATTACGTTAGTAATTACGGTAGTAGCTAGTAAGTAGGAGAGGGTAAATAGGTAGAGAGGGAATAATAACTCGTTTTAGGGAAGGAAGTAGTTTTCGAGAAGGGATAAATAGCTTAGATAAGGTAGAGTTAGGAAGGTTAGGGAAGCTGGGAATATAGTAAAGGGAGAGGAAATAGTAATATTTTAAGGTTAGCGGTATATTTCGCCTAAAGGGAGGGTTATCTAGTAGAGGAGGGACTAGCTAATTCTAGTTTTCGTTAAGTTTAGTAATATATTAATTTCTAAACTACCGCTTACAGTCGATAGTAATTAGGTATACCGTACCTCGTACTAAAGGGGTCTTTAAGGCCCTTAAAGGCTTAAAGTACCTAGAAAGGCTAGATATTAAGTAGATAGTCGATAGTAATTAGGGTATACCGTACCTTATACTATAGGAGTCTCTAAGGCCCTTAAAGACTTAAAGTACCTGGAAAGGCTAAATACTAAGTAAGTAGTCGATAGTAATTAGGGTATACCGTACCTCGTATTATAGGAGTCTTTAAAGCCCTTAAAGGCTTAAGGTACCTATAAAGGTAGATATTAAGTAAGGGGTTAATAGTAATTAGGGTATACTATACCTCGTACTATAAGGGTCTCTAAGGCCTTTAAAGGCTTAAGGTACCTATAAAGGTAAATACTAAGTAAGGGGTTAATAGTAATTAGAGTATACTATATCTCGTACTATAGGGGTCTCTAGGGCCTTTAGAGGCTCGATAAGCGGTACGACGAGGGCTAGATTAGTCTTACTCTCGTCGTAGCCTTCTAACGGGTTGTAGTTAAGGTCGTCCTCCGGTAAGAATCTCGATAGGAGGCCGTTAATAATAGCTAGGGCCTTTATTATAAGCTCGTATACGAGGGCGTTATTCTCTCCGGCCTCCCTAATAGGGGGCGTACGCCTTTAGGGGATAAGCTTATACTAGGCTACTACCCTAAAAAGACTAACGTAGTCGTAGGTATTTACGATAACGTCGGCCTAGTACTACTACTTAGCCTTTACTAAGGTCGAGTCGAAAATCTTCTTCTTCGCGAAGCCGGGGCGTATCGGCGTTACCGGCGGCGTACCCCGTCGTCCGAGTCGTCCTTAAAGTTACCCCCGCGCCCCCTTAGCGTAGGCTATAGCTCGGAGAATTCCTTAATAGCGGCGCGGTAGGCCGCTAGGGCGACGTCGTATTAGTTAATCTACTAGGGGTTACTACGGCCGTTACCGGTTACTTTAATACCTATAGCTAGGGTTATAGCCGCCTAGGCCTTATTAAAATTAACGAGGTACGAGTCGATAACGCCGAAGTCTACGTTAGGGATAAATTACGGGTCCGTAATCTCGCCGAGGTTATACGCGATTACCCGATAGAATATTAGGTAATTAGCCTCCGGGACCCGCTACTTTAGCTCGGGAGTATAAAGGTAGCCCCTACCTTTAACGACCGAGAGGAGGGTAGCGTAGTTAAATATAATACGTAGGGAAGGCTCCGTATACGTAGTTATAAAGGGGATATTAGAGAATACTAGGTCGAGGATATATCTAGCCTTATAAGTAGCCTCGCCGGGCTTACTAGTAAAGTTTATACCGGTATCCTTAGCCTAGTTAATAAGGCAACTACTACCCCTCGCTATACCTCGGTCCTAAGGCTCCTAGCTTAGGTTGGTAACGTTTACGTCGCCGCTAACGATATAACGGGTTAGGAGGATAAGGCCCGTAAGGTAGTTTAGTACTAGCGTAGTAATAGACTACCTATATAAGTTAAGGAAGTTAATACCGTTAACTTTAATATAAAGTAAGTCTTTAAAGATATAGGCTATCGGGTAGGCTTCGATAAGGTTACTTTTAAGTAAATATAATATATCTTAAGGGCGGTCTTCCTTCTCCCCCGACTAACTATTAACGGGGGAGAATATAGTATATCCGGGGTATATATCTTCCTCCTCCCCCGACTAACTATTAACGGGGGAGAATATAGTATATCCGGGGTATATATCTTCCTCCTTCCTTGACTAACTATCGATAGGGGAGAATATAGTATATCCGGGATATATTTTTAACCTCCGGCTCTTCTAAAAATATCTTAGGCCGGGACGAAGGCTTGTAGGGGGCCCGGTATTACTACGGAAGGATTCGCCTACCCTTAAGGTAACGCCTCCTTCCGCGTTACTACCGTACAGGCTAGGCTATAAACCTTAAATAGGGGATTTCCCCGTAGGGGAATCCTAGTAGATTTATCTCTCTTTTAGATTATATAGATTAGAATTAATCTATTCTATTCTATTTAATTTATACGGCTTACGTAATAAGATACCCGTATACGAGCCAATACCTTTATTTTTCGGAAGCGCTTCGACAGCCTTCTAAGGACTATTATTCCTCGGAGACTCTTTAACATCCGTTAATATACCCTCGCCGACGCCGGACGATTTCTTTACGGCTTAGATCGCAGGCACGCTAGTAGCTAATAATATAAGTAAGGAGGATACCGGAAAGATAGGTAAGGAGAGAAAGTATACTAAGGCGGAGTCGTTTATATCGAAAACTAGAACCGATATCGCTAGTATTATAAAGGAGCTAGCAGGTATTAAGAAGGAGGCGATAAAGGTCGAATAGGATATACGTAAGGCGAAGGATACCGTTAACGAAGCTATTAAGTAGTTAGGTAGGCTTAAGACTAGACTTAACAAGACGTAGAAGGACCTAGAGCTAGTAGAGGAGAAGATAGAGTTCTTAGATACGGACGTCGTCGGCTTAGAGATAAGGGAATTAAATTAATACCTAGCGGAGAAGGAGAAGGAGAAGGAGAAGGATAAGATAGTTAAGGAGAAGGATAAGATAATTAAGGCGCTTTAGGAAGAGGTAAAGATAATAAGGGAGAGACTAGATTAAGTAGTTAAGGCGACTAGAACCGATATCGCTAGTATTAAGAAGGAGCTAATAGGTATTAAGAAGGAGGCGACTAAAGTCGAATAGAATATACGTAAGGCGAAGGATACCGCTAATATAGCTATTAAGTAACTAAGCTAGCTTAAGACTAAGTATTATAAGATATAAGAGGATATAAAACTAGCGGAGGAGAGGATAGAGTTCTTAGAGTCGTACGTTAACGGCTTAGAGATAAGGGAGTTAAATAACTACGAGGCGAATAAGGAGAAGGAGAAAGAGAAGGATAAGATAGTTAAGGAGAAGGACGAGATAATTAAGGCGCTTTAGGAAGCGGCGAAGATAATAAAAGAGAGACTAGATTAGGTAGTTAAGGCGTTAAAGGATAGGGGAATTAAGCTAAGAGAGGAGGAGATAAGCTAAGGTAAGTACAACTCGTAAGCGGATAACTCGGATAGATAGAAGGATATAGTAATATAAAGTACCGGTAATATACTAAGGACGAAAGGTTTAAGATAGACGAGAATATAGGTTCCGAGGCGATTACTTACGACTTTAGTAGTAACGGGCTAGTAAGCTTATACTTAAGTTAAGCCGCGGGGGGGAAGGTAGTCTAGCTATCCTTACTTTTCTACTAGGAAGGGCTGGAGTTAGCTATAGTAACGGGGTTAAACGCTAAATAGCGGAAAGTAGAAGGCGGAAAGTAGTAAGGTTAGAAAGAGAGGGTATCTCTACTTATAGTCTTACTTATTTAGTAGGATGTAAATTATCGTTAGGGGGGCTATAATAAATCGTATAGAACGAGGGGAGGGTTCGCTATTAACGTCGGAGATCGGTTAATTAGTATAGGGTTAGTCGGGGTAGGGGGGCGTAAATGTAAGGATTTTCGCGGTCGAGGATCGAGGTCGGGGATCGAGGGTCGGGGCGGGGGGTCGTACGATTAGCGTAGAGTTCGTTAAATTAATCGAGGCGAAGATAAAAGGCTATTCGTAGATAGTAAGGCTATAGGAATAGGTCGATACGGCGTAAGGGGGGCGTACTATAGGGGCTAGGTTAGATAACTATTATTCGACAAGGGGTCGGAAGTCTAGGGCGTAAGGCCGCGAGAGGTAAGCTCTTATAGCGTAGGCTAACTCCCGACTACGTAACCTAGCGTTATATAATCCTATACGCGCCTAGAGCCGCCCTTATCGCCGCTCTAGGCCTAGCCCTCGCCGAGCCCTACTATCTCTATAGCTCGCTATTATTACCGACCTTACCGTCGCCGAGACTTACTATTACTACGGCTCGCTATTATTACCGGCCTCGCCGTCGCCGCGACCTATTATTACTACGGTACCCTATTATCGCCGGCCTCGCCCTTACTACCGGCCTTACCGTTACCGAGTCCTACTATCTTTACGGCTCGCTATCCTCGCCGACCTTACCGTTACCGAGACCCGCTATCTCTATAGCTTACTATTACTACTAACCTCGCCCTCGCCGAGACTTACTATCTTTACGGCTTACTATTATTACAACCTTAGGCCTCGCTATTATTACCGCCTCGGGCCTATACTATACCTCGCGCTATAGGGGACTCTAGAGCCTTTAGCGGCTTAAAGTACCTGTAAAGGCTAAATACTAAGGGAGGGGTTAATAGTAATTAGGGTATACCTTACCTCGCGTTATAAGGGACTTTAAGGCCCTTAGCGGCTTAAAGTACCTATAAAGGCCGAATACTAAGTAAGGGGTCGATAGTAGTTAGGTACGCCCGGGCCTTATACTTACTAAGGGCTGCTAACTCCGTTATACGCTATTATCGCTGACCTCGCCGTCGCCGAGACTTATTATCTCTATAGTACTTTATTATTACCGACCTTACTATCGCCACGACCTACTATCTCTACAGCTCGCTATTACTACCGGCCTCGCCGTCGCCGCGACCTGCTATTACTATAGTACCCTATTATCGCCGGCCTTACCCTTACTACCGGCCTTGCCGTTACCGAGTCCTACTATCTCTACGGCTCGCTATCCTCGCTAGCCTTACCCTCGCCGAGACCTCGCCTTTACCGAGACCTACTATCTCTATAGCTCGCTATTACTACCGGCCTCGCCTTCGCCGAGACCTTACCGTCGCCGAGACCTACTATCTTTACGGCTCGCTATTATTACCGACCTTACCGTCGCCGAGACCTAGCGACTTTACCCTTACCGCGATCTACTATCTCTACGGCTCGCTATTACTACCGGCCTCGCCCTCGCCGTAACCTACTATCTCCCTATCTTTACGGCTCGTTATCCTCGCCGACCTTACCGTCGCCGCGACCTAGCGACCTTACCGTCGCCGCGACCTACTATCTCTACGACTCGCTATTACTACCGGCCTCGCCCTCGCCGTAACCTACTATCTCCTTATCTTTACGGCTCGCTATTATTACCGGCCTCGCTCTTGCCGTAACCTATTATCTCCCTATCTTTACGGCTCGCTATTATTACCGGCCTCGCCGTCGCCGCGACTTACTATCTTTATAGCTCGCTATTACTACCGGCCTCGCCCTCGCCGAGACCTCGCCCTTACTAAGACCTGTTATCTCTACAGATCGCTATTATTACCGACCTTACTATCGCCGAGACCTAGCGACTTTACCCTCGCTACGACCTATTATCTCTACGGCTCGCTATTACTACCGGCCTCGCCCTCGTTATAACCTATTATCTCCCTATCTCTACGGCTCGCTATTATTACCGGCCTCGCTATCGCCGCGACTTACTATCTCTACGGCTCGCTATTACTACCGGCCTCGCCCTCGCCGAGACCTCGCCCTCGCCCTCGCTAAGACCTACTATCTCTACAGCTCGCTATTATTACCGACCTTGCCGTCGCCGAGACCTAGCGACCTTATTATCGCCGAGACCTACTATCTCTACGGCTCGCTATTATTACCGGCCTCGCCGTCGCCGCGACCTACTATCTCTATAGCTCGCTATTACTACTAGCCTTACCCTCGCCGAGACCTTACCCTCGCCGAGACCTACTATCTCTACGGCTCGCTATTATTACCGACCTTACCGTCGCCGAGACCTAGCGACCTTATTATCGCCAAGACCTACTATCTCTACAGCTCGTTATTATCGCCGGCCTCGCCCTCGCCGTAACCTACTATCTCCCTATCTCTACGGCTCGCTATTATTACCGGCCTTACCCTCGCCGAGACCTACTATCTCTATAGCTTGCTATTACTACTAGCCTCGCCCTCGCCGAGACCTCGCCCTCGCTAAGACCTACTATCTTTACGGCTCGCGATTATTACCAACCTTGCCGTCGCCGAGACTTAGCGACCTTACCGTCGCCGCGACCTACTATCTTCCTATCTCTACAACTTACTATCCTCGCCGACTTTACTATCGCTACGACTTAGCGACCTTACTATCGCCACGACCTATTATTACTACCGGCCTCGCCCTCGCCGAGACCTCGCCCTCGTTAAGACCTACTATCTCTACGGCTCGTTATTATTACCGACCTTACTATCGCTAAGACCTAGCGACCTTACCGTCGCCGAGACCTAGCGACCTTACCATTACCGAGACCTCGCCCTCGCCGAGACCTACTATCTTTACAGCTCGCGATTATTACCGACCTTGCCGTCGCCGAGACCTAGCGACCTTACTATCGCTACGACCTACTATCTTTACGGCTCGTTATTACTACCGGCCTCGCCTTCGCTAAGACCTCGCCATCGCCGAGACTTACTATTACTACGGCTCGCTATCTCTACGGCTCGTTATTATTACTAACCTTACTATCGCCGAGACCTACTATCTTTACGGCTCGCTATTATTACCGGCCTCGCTATCGCCGAGACCTACTATCTCTATAGTACCCTATTATCGCCGACCTTACCGTCGCCGAGACCTAGCGACTTTACCGTCGCCGAGACCTACTATCTCTACGGTACCCTATTATCGCCGACCTTACCGTCGCTAAGGCCTACTATCTCTACAGCTCGCTATCCTCGCTAGCCTTACCCTCGCCGAGACCTCGCCCTCGCTAAGACTTACTATCTCTATAGCTCGCTATTACTACTAGCCTCGCTATTACTACCGGCCTCGCCCTCGCCGAGACCTTACCCTCGCCGAGACTTACTATCTATATAGCTTACTATTACTACCGGCCTCGCCCTCGCCGTAACCTACTATCTTCTTATCTTTACGGCTTGCTATCCTCGCTAACCTTACCGTCGCCGAGACCTAGCGACCTTACCGTCGCCGCGACCTATTATCTCTACGGCTCGTTATTACTACCGGCCTCGCCCTCGCCGAGACCTCGCCCTCGCCGAGACCTATTATCTTTATAGCTCGTTATTATTACCGACCTTACCGTCGCCGAGACTTAGCGACCTTACTATCGCTACGACCTACTATCTTTACGGCTCGCTATTATTACCGGCCTCGCCGTCGCCGAGACCTACTATCTCTATAATACCCTATTATCGCTAACCTTACCGTCGCCGAGACCTAGCGACCTTACTATCGCCGAGACCTACTATCTCTACGGTACCTTATTATCGCTAACCTTACTATCGCCGAGACTTAGCGACCTTACCGTCGCCGTAACCTATTATCTCTATAGTACCCTATTATCGCCGGCCGTAAACCTCGTACGCGCCGAGGGCTACTAACCTTATAGCGCGCTATCGTTACCGCCCCGTCGCCGTAGCCCCCCGGCGCTCCCCCCGGGTACTACCCTATCGCCGTAGCGCCCCTAGATTTAGTATATCGCCAGGGTTAGGGTTATGTAATATTAAAGGTATTCCTCGCCTTTAATTATTTTAGATAGTAGCGTTTACCCTCGTTAATTACCGAATTCTTACTTGTAAAGCCTTCGTAACGTAGTCGTACCCTATTATTCCGCCTATTTCCCTTTTAGCCTCGGTAAGCCCTAATATCGCCGAGGCCCCCCCGGGTCCTACCCTAGCGCCGCTACGCCCCTAGGTACTACCTTATCGCCGTAACGCCCTCGGGTACTACCCCGGTACCGCCGCGCCCCTGGGTACTACCCTATCGCTATAGCGCCCCTAGGTATTACCCCGGCGCCGCCGTACCCTCTTAAGTACTACCCTATCGCCGTAACGCCCCCGGGTACTACTCCGGCGTTACCGCGCCCCCGGGTACTATCCTATCGCCGTAACGCCCCCGGGTACTACCCTAACGCCGCTATACCCCCCCGGGTACTACCTTATCGCCGCCGTACCCCCGGGTACTACCTTATCGCCGTAGCGCCCCCAGGTACTACCCCGGCGCCGCCGTACCCCCCTAGGTACTACCCTATCGCTATAACGCTCCGGGTACCGCCCCGGTCGTTAGCTAGGGGCTTTTTCTACCGATTACTAGTATCTTATATAGAGTAGCGTTAATAACCTTACGCTAGCTTTACTTATTAAGTAATCGTATACGCGTCTGGATCGGCGAAAAGAGACCTACTAAGCTATCGCTATAGCCCCCCCGGGTACTATACCGTCGCCGTAGCCCCCACCGCCCCCCTAGGTACTACCCTATCGCCGTAGCCCCCCCGGGTACTATACCGTCGCCGTAGCCCCCCGTTATAAGTTATAGTATTAAGGAGGACGCTATTAGGGTTTTACGGCGTACGTAAGCGGTCGAATAGCTTCGGGATATAAAGGGGGTTATTACCGGCGTTATAACTAATTAAGCGTAAAGCCTAGCGAGCTATAGTAAATAGTTTAAGGCTACTATAGATAGTACTAACCCTTTAGTAGTATTATTCGATAACGTCCTAATATAAATTTACTATTTAACTAAGTTTAGTTATTCTCGAAAGATATTTTAAGGAACCTTCGGAGATTAAGGTTTAAAGTAGTATAGCTCTCCAAAATATTACTTAATACTATCCTAAGGTATATATACTATTCGGCTAAGTCTAGTCTTTCTTAAAAGATATTTTAAGGAAGCCTAAGAGATTAGGGTTTAAAGTAGTATAACTCTCTAAAATATTACTCGATAATATCTTAATATATATATACTATTCGGCGAAGTTTTATTATTCTCGAAAGATATTCCAGGGAACCTTAAGGGATTAAGGGTTAAAGTATTATAGCTCTTTAAATTATTACTCGATACTATTTTAATATATATATACTATTCGGCTAAGTTTTATTATTCTTAAAAGATATTTTAAGGAACCTTTATATTACCGTAGCCCCTCGCCGCCTCTTCTAGGTACTACCTTATCGCTATATCCTTTACCCTATTCTCGATAGCTTCTAAGTAGGTTATAACTTTATCGAGTTCTTTCCTCCTTAACTCCTTTAGCTACTTTATACGCTCCTTTAAAATACTTTTCTATACCTTAAGTATCTCGTTCTCTTACTTTAGCCTCCGCCTCTCCGCCTACTTTACGGCCTCCTTTAAAGCTTTATTCTACTTTCTTAGCTTCTTATTTTATTACTCTAGGCTTTACCTTTAAACTTTTTACTTCGGGCCCTCGTTCTTATTCCGAGCTTAATAGGGGTAGAGGTAGAGGGTTATATCGCCCTTAAACTTAAACCTTCGATATAAAAAAGGCTTATCGTTATAGTCCTAAAGTCTCCGTTTCGGCTTAACCTAGCTAATTTACGTTACTTAAAGGCCTTAGGAGCCTCTTTAATAGCGTTTAAGGTTACGGATAAGCTTAAAAGCTTCCTAATATTATAATAAAGCTTATAGTAGCGTCCTTAATACTACTCTTCCTAAAATTTACTCCTACGCGAGAAAGCTTAACGGCGTAAAGCCGTTAATAACCTCGTAATAGCTTTACTATTAGGTAATTATATATACGTCTAAATCGGCGAAAAGAAACCTACTACTTTATCGCCGCCGTACCCCTAGTACTTATACTGACCCTAAAGGCTTAAGGTTAGGAAATCTTTTTTTAGGTTAAAAGTTTTCGGCATTTAGGTCTTAGAAAAATTAACTCTAGGTAATGCAAACATCTAGTTATAGCTACTATATCAAATTTCCAGCAGTCTAGCCTTATAGGTAACCCAGAGGCTCCTACTACCGTCGTTTATAAATACCAAGCAAATAATATAATATATATAGATTCCTAATATTAGGTATAGGCTATTAAGAATAGACTAACGTTAGTAAATACTAAATTTGTACCTTTAAAATAGTATATCCAGACTAATAAGTATAAGCTAACTAATCTTAGTTATTAATATTATTTTCCTTATTAAAGTCTTGTACGTACTAATAAGTATCGGCTAGCAAATATTGGCTACAGAAATCTACTTATATCGCTACGGTCTAGCACGGGCTAACAAGCATAGGCTAGCAGACCTTAGGGATAGAAGTTGAATTTATATCGCTAAGGTCTAGTACGGGCCAATAAGTATAGGCTAGTAAATCTCGGCGATAGAAATTAATTTCTATCGCTAAGGTCCAGTACGGGCTAATAAGTATAGGCTAGTAGACCTCGGCGATAGAAATTAATTTCTATCGCTAAGGTCTAGTACGGGCCAATAAGCACAGGCTAGTAGACCTCGGCGACAGAAATTAATTTTAGTCGCTAAGGTCTAGTATAGGCTAATAAGTATAGGCTAGTAGACCTCGGCGATAGAAATTAATTTCTATCGTTAAGGTTTAGTACGGGCTAATAAGTATAGGCTAGTAAACCTTAGCGACAGAAATTAATTTCTATCGCTAAGGTTTAGTACGGGCTAATAAGTATAGGCTAGTAGACCTTAGCGATAGAAATTAATTTCTATCGCTAAGGTTTAGTACGGGCTAATAAGTATAGGCTAGCAGACCTTAACGATAGAAATTAATTTCTATCGCTAAGGTCTAGTACGGGCTAATAAGTATAGGCCGGTAAACTTTAGCGACAGAAATTAATTTCTATTACTAAGGACTAATACGGGTTTAAGTACTAGCTTATTATCTTAATCTTAGAAGATTATAAGTAAACTAAAAATAAAGTACGTTCTAATAGTAAAGTTTAGGGAGAAAGAGAAGAAAGAAAGTAGGAATAAGAATGGAAGGAGGGAGTAGATAAAAGCGAAACCCCTATATATAGTCCTACTAATATTAACGCGTTATATTTATATACCTAGACTTTTAGGACGCGTTCTTTATTTCGGAAAATCGCCCTTTTTTTTTTTTACCTTTAGCTACGATCTCGCGTACTAGACGCGAGCGATCCTCGGTAACCGCCTCGGTTAGGGTAGTCGCTTACCCGATAGGCGTTTTAGTAGTAAGCCTCTTCTAACCTTATAAGTATATCTCGACGATAACGATAAGCCTATAAGAACGACCCTCGCTAATAGCTTTAGTTAGGGTAGTCGCTCGCCCGTAACTCCTTTATCTTATAAATATTTTAGTAGTAAGCCTCTTCTAACCTTATAAGTATATCTCGACGATAACGATAAGCCTATAAGAGTAACCCTCGCTAATAGCTTTAGTTAGGGTAGTCGCTCGCCCGTAACTCCTCCGTCTCGTAAGCGCTTTAGTAGTAAGCCTCTTCCAGCCTTACGAGTATATTCTCGGCTCTTAATAATAACTCTCGCTAACAGCTTATACGATCGCCTTTATAGCGCTAGCTCTCTTTTCCTTAACCCCCTCGCCTAGAATATATATACTATTACCTTACGGCGTATTATATTACGGCGTAGGCCGTTACAGTACGAACCCTTACGGTACGAACCTTTACAGCGCGGACTCTTACGGCGTATTACCTTACGGCGTATTACCTCCCGGCGCGAGCCGTTACGGCGTATTACCTCCTAGCGTAGGCCGTTACGGTACGAACCCTTACGGTATAAACCCTTATAGCGCGGACCCTTACGGCGTATTACCTTACGGCGGCGTATTACTTTACGGCGTATTACCTCCCGGCGCGAGCCGTTACGGCGTATTATATTACGGCGCGGGCCGTTACGGTACGAACCCTTATAACGCGAACCCTTACGGCGTATTACCTTACGGCGGATTACCTCCCGGCGCGAGACGTTACGGCGTATTACCTCCCGGCGTAGGCCGTTACGGTACGAACCCTTACGGTACGAACCCTTATAACGCGGACCCTTACGGCGGCGTATTACCTTACGACGTATTATATTACGGCGCGAGACGTTACGGCGTATTATATTACGGCGCGGGCCGTTACGGTACGAACCCTTATAGCGTAAACCCTTACGGCGTATTACCTTACGGCGTATTACCTTCCGGCGCAAGACGTTACGGCGTATTATATTACGGCGCGGGCCGTTACGGTATAAACCCTTATAGCGCGGACCCTTATAACGTATTACTTTACGGCGTATTACCTCCCGGCGTAAGACGTTACGGCGTATTACCTTACGGCGGCGTATTACCTTACGGCGTATTATATTACGGCGCGGGCCGTTACGGTACGATCCCTTATAACGCGGACCCTTACAGCGTATTACATTACGGCGCGGGCCGTTACGGTATAATCCCTTATAGCGCGGACCCTTACGGCGTATTACCTCCCGGCGTAAACCGTTATAGCGTATTATATTACGGCGCGGGCTATTACGGTATAAACCCTTATAGCGCGGACCCTTACGGCGTATTACCTTACGGCGTATTACCTCCCGGCGTGGGCCGTTACGGTACGAACCCTTACGGTACGAACCCTCCCGGCGTATTACCTCCCGGCGCGAGCCGTTACGGCGTATTATATTATAACGCGGGCCGTTACGGTACGAACCCTTACGGCTAGTACGAACCCTTATAGCGCGGACCCTTACGGTATATTACCTTACGGCGTATTACCTTACGGCGTATTACCTCCCAGCGCGGGCCGTTACGGCGTATTACCTTACGGTACGAACCCTCCCGGCGTATTACCTTACGGCGTATTACCTTACGGCGTATTACCTTACGGCGTATTACCTTCCGGCGTAAGCCGTTACGGCGTAAGCCGTTACGGCGTATTACCTCCCGGCGTATTACCTTACGGCGTATTATATTATAGCGCGAGCCGTTACGGCGTATTACCTCCCGGCGTATTACCTTACGGCGTATTACCTAACGGTACGAACCCTTATAGTACGAACCCTTATAGCGCGGACCCTTATAACGTATTATCTTACGGCGTATTACCTTACGGTACGGGCCGTTACGGCGTATTACCTTATAGCGTATTATACCCTTCTTACCCTTTTACCCTTTAGCCCTTCTTATCCTTTTACCCTTTAGCCCCTCTTACCCTTCTTACCTTCTTACCCTTTAGCTCCTCTTACCCTCTTACCCTCTGGCCCTTTAGCCCCTTTAACCCGTCTAGCTCTTCTGGCCCTTCTTACCCTCTAGCCCCTCTAGCCCTTCTTACCTTCATACCCTCTAGCCCTCTAGCCCCTCTAGCCCCTTTAGCCGTTCTTACCCTCTAGCCCCTCTAGCCCCTCTAGCCTTCTAGCCCTTCTTACCTTCTAGTACTCTAGCCCCTCTAGCCCCTCTAGCCCTTTTTACTCTCTAGTACTCTAGCCCTTCTTACCCTCTACGTATATACCCTCTAGGGTCTGCTATATAGGCCCTGGTATTTATAAATAGCTGTATATATATATATACCTTCGGTATAGCTTCTCTTCTAGAAAATAATAATTATAATATTCTTATACAAAGTAGCTAGTTGGTTAAGGAATTCTATAGGGAATAACCCTAATAAATATACATAGCAAAGTAACTCCAAGGTACTTATCCTAGTGTAAAGAGACTCTAACCTAGATAAATTGTTATTAAAAGGAAATTAATAGACTCTAAGAGTATTTAGGGTAAGGAAAAGCTAAATGTTATAAAGGTAAAGGATAAAAGGGTTGTTAAGTTTCTACTATCTACCTGGGAATATATCTAGTAAAGTAACTCTAAGGTACTTATCTTAGTGTAAAGGGACTCTAAACTGGATAAATTGTTATTAAAAGGAATTAGGCTAACTCTAAGAGTACTTAGGGTAAGGAAAAGCTAAATGTTATAAATATAAAGGATAAAAGGGTTGTTAAGTTTCTAATATCTACTTAGGAATATATCTAGTAAAGTAACTTTAAGGTACTTATCCTAGTGTAAAGGGACTCTAAACTAGATAAATTATTATTAAAAGGAATTAGGCTGACTTTAAGAGTACTTAGGGTAAGGAAAAGCTAAATATTATAAATGTAAAGGATAAAAGGGTTGTTAAGTTTCTAATATCTACCTAGGAATATATCTAGTAAAGTAACTCTAAGGTACTTATCCTAGTATAAAGGGACTTTAAACTGGATAAATTGTTATTAAAAGGAATTAGGCTAACTTTAAGAGTACGTAGGGTAAGGAAAAGCTAAATATTATAAATATAAAGGATAGAAGGGTTATTAAGTTTCTAATATTTACCTAGGAATATATCTAGTAAAGTAACTCTAAGGTACTTATCCTGGTATAAAGGGACTCTAACCTAGATAAATTATTCTTAAAAGGAACTTATCCTAGTATAAAAGGAACTTACTTAATAATATTACGGCGGTGTAAGACTTAACGCTATAAGTTTAATATCTCTACCTACGCTATAACTACCTTTAAAAGAAAAAATTCCCGTAAGAAATAATAAACTCCTATAAAATATTACAATCACATATAATATTTTCACAATATTCCTATTATTTAAAAATTTTATAACATTCCTACTATCTAACAATTTTATTATATAGCATTACAAAGGGAAATAGTAGGAACCTAAGTATTACAAGTATAAGTACTTAAATATATTCGATAATGCCCTTAAACTTCTAATATAATAAGTCGATAAGAAGGATTACTATAAGATTCTAAAGTATATGTAATAATCGGTTAAGGCTATTAGTATAAAACTAGGTGTTAACTATATATCTTTTTATCTTTATTTAATTTATAATTCTAATAAGTCCTAAAGTACTTCCACTAGTGCCTTAAAGTAGGCTATCTTAATAATCCTAAAATAACTCTGAGAATGCCGATAACGGGGAGCCTTATTAACGGAAGCGAGGATATCTAAAGACTAATATTACATTAACTTCGGACGACGACGACGGGAACGATAAAGACGGCGTTAATACACTACCCCTATAAAGCCAACCCGAAAGCTCTCTATCTAATACTAATACTTCCTAAGGAATACCTATCCTATCCTAGTAAAGCCAGAGTATAAAGCCCCTATACTTACGACTAAAGCGGGTATAATACCCTATTAAGCCGGATGCCCGCCCTTTAAAACGTCTAAGTAATAATATTACGATTAAACGTATAAACTAGGCCTACTTTACGCTTTAAGAGGTAGTTAAAAACCTTATAAACTAGCTAGTAATTGTAACTATACTCGCGATAATCTAGCCGTATATTTTAGCCGATAAGGTATTAACCGATATCCGAAAAAACCTAGAGTTTAAAGCTTAGAAAGATACGATAATAGTAGGCATATAACTCCTTTCCCGAATTATTGGCTCGGAAGGGGCTAGTAACCTCCGTAATCTGTATAAGGAGTACTATGCTATAGTAGCGAATACGATACCCCTAGACGTTACGATCCGACGTAAGGAGTTCTCTACTATACTTAAGTAGATCGGCTATTCCCGAGTCTCTAAAGTATTCTAATCCCTCGAGGAGGTCTAGGACTTTTACACTCTTATTAACTAACTAAACGTTATAGATATAAAAAAGGTTTACTATCTCCGACAACTCTATACTCAGATAACCTTACTATATTATTAGGAGGCTACTAATATTAACTACTATTTAAAGGACGAGACGGCAAAGGCAGATCTTAATACCCTTATAGTATTAGTCCCCTTCCGACAATTTCTTAACTAGAATCCTAAACTAGTTATATTAGGCGTTAAGAAATAAGCCTAGCTAAACTCTTACGTTATAGCCTACCTTAATATCGTAAAGGGAAATTATACTTAAGAAATCGTTCGTAATAAGCCCTTATCCATTCTCGTTAAGTACTTCGGTCCCGGTATCCTTACCTTTCTACCGAAGGTTAACCTCTTAACTAACTTTAATAATTTAAAGGGTAACACCAGTAAGGATAAATCTAAGGAACCCGCGGATGCTACGGTTTCTATAAAGATGTTTAAATTTATAGTTCGGCTTACAGAGAAGTATGCCTTAGGGTTTAAAGAACTTTATAAGAGGGCGAATTATAATTTAGTAATACTTATTATTAAGTATAAATTATTACCGCCTAATAATATAACCTACCTACTTAGATCTAGAAAGGTAAAGGCTTTAAAGTTTAAGTCTAGTAACCTACTTACCTTACTCTCGATATACTTACGAGTTTACGAGATCGATAAAGAGTAATCTAATCGATACCGACCTTTAAGCCCCTTACCCCTTTCCGACAATGGATTTATAAGCCTCCCGCCCCTTTCCGACGATGGCCCGGGTAATAAATACGATAATACTAATTTAGCCGCTAGCCGTACCGGAAGTTCAGCGGCTACGGCTAATACTAGTACCGGGCGCGAGTTTAACGCTAATACTAATCCCGAAAGTCCTTATAGAAGTAGCTAAGGGAACTAGGCTAAAAGGGACGAGCTAGCCCGATATAGCGCTAGTATAAAGCCCGAAAAGTCCTACCGAAGTAGCTAAAGTAATAAAGGATTAATCGAGCCCGAGAACGAGCTCTAGAATACGGAACTAGATAACGAAGAAGACGATTAATTACTATTACGGCAGGGAAATCGGGGAATACGATATAGTAGCGATAAAGCCCTTATTGGCTTAGGGGGGGTTGGCGGGGATTAGCTGCTAAGGGTATAAGCTACTAACTCCGAGAACGAAGAGCCTTATAGGAATAAGGAGGATTAGACTACTCTTATATATAGCTAGGCTAAGATAAATAGTTAAGGGGATAAATCGGGTTACTATTAGATATCCCTACTAAGCGGGTAAGGAGATAGCTAGTAAGTTAGAAATAAGAGGGGAGATACTAGGATAGAAGAAACTATCTTTGTAATATTATAAATAGCTAAGATTAAATTTCCTTTAATGTAATAATATAAAAAAGCCTTAAAAATAGAAATAAAGAAAGCTATAAGAATTAAGAATCCTATAGTAGCAAGCTACTAAAAGGAATAACCTAGCTTAGTCTAGTAATATTACTAAGGCTAAGAATCCCGATAAGGGGAACTAAAGGGATTAAGAATCTTACCGGCGCTAGTACTAAGCGGCTATAAGAATCCAGGATCTCGGTTTAGAGTCGGGTACTATTACTAAGCCTAAGAATCCCGATAAAGGGAGCCAGGGGACTAAGAATCTTACGTAGCTCTAGGAGGAATAAGTCCGACGTTAATACTAGGCGGCTATTAGAATTAAGGATCTTACAGTAGCTAGCCTACAGAAGGGAAAGTTAGCTCGGTTTAAGGTTAGGTGCTATTCTTAAGCCTAATAATCCCGACAAGGAGAGCTAAGGGACTAAGAATCTTACATAGCTCCAGGATAAACAAGTCCGACGCTAATACTAGGCGGCCATTAAAATTAAGGATCTTATAGTAGCCAGCCTATAGAAGGGAAAGTTAGTTCGGTTTAGGGTTAGGTACTATTCTTAAGCTTAATAATCCCGATAAGGAGAGTTAGGGGACTAAGAATCTTACGTAGCTTTAGGATAAATAAGTCCGACGCTAATACTAGGCGGCTATTAGAATTAAGGATCTTACAGCAGCTAGCCTATAGAAGGGAAAGTTAGCTCGGTTTAGGGTTAGGTATTATTCCTAAGCCTAAGAATCCCGATAAGGAGAGCTAGGGGACTAAGAATCTTACATAGCTCTAGGATAAATAAGTCCGACGTTAATACTAGGCGGCTATTAGAATTAAGGATCTTATAGTAGCTAGCTTATAGAAGGGAAAGTTAGCTCGGTTTAAGGTTAGGTGCTATTCCTAAGCCTAAGAATCCCGATAAGGAGAGCTAAGGGACTAAGAATCTTACGTAGCTCTAGGAGGAATAAGTCCGATGCTAATACTAGGCGGCTATTAGAATCCCTTTGGCTGGTTCGATTTACTATCCGAAGCCCGCCCTAATCTCCAGGGGTAAATATCTAATAGAAGCTTAGGATCTAGGTAAGGCTCGAGGAATCGCGTAAGCCTAATTAGACGTAAATCCTATTTAGCTCCCGGTAGCTTCGGATAGTAAATCGAACTAGCTAAAGGGATTAAGGATCTTATAGTAGCCAGCCTATAAAAGGGAAAGTTAGCTCGGTTTAGGGTTAGGTACTATTCCTAAGCCTAAGAATCCCGATAAGGGGAGACAGGGGACTAAGAATCTTACGTAGCTCTAGGATAAATAAGTCCGATGCTAATACTAGGCGGCTATTAGAATTAAGGATCTTATAGTAGCCAGCCTATAGAAGGGAAAGTTAGCTCGGTTTAGGGTTAGGTACTATTCTTAAGCCTAATAATCCCGATAAGGAGAGCTAGGGGACTAAGAATCCTACGTAACTCTAGGAGGAATAAGTCCGGCGTTAATACTAGGCGGCTATTAGAATTAAGGATCTTATAGCAGCCAGCCTATAGAAGGGAAAGTTAGCTCGGTTTAGGGTTAGGTACTATTCCTAAGCTTAAGAATCCCGATAAGGAGAGCTAGGGGACTAAGAATCTTACGTAGCTCCAGGAGGAATAAGTCCGGCGCTAATACTAAAAGGCTATAAGAATTAAGGATCTTATAGCAGCCAGCTTATAGAAGGGAAAGTTAGCTCGGTTTAAGGTTAGGTGCTATTCTTAAGCCTAATAATCCCGATAAGGAGAGCTAGGGGACTAAGAATCCTACGTAGCTCTAGGAGGAATAAGTCCGACGTTAATACTAAGAGGCTATAAGAATTAAGGATCTTATAGTAGTTAGCCTATAAAAGGGAAAGTTAGCTCGGTTTAGGGTTAAGTATTATTCCCAAGCCTAAGAATCCCGATAAGGAGAGCCAGGGGACTAAGAATCTTACGTAGCTCTAGGAGGAATAAGTCCGGCGCTAATACTAGGCGGCTATTAGAATTAAGGATCTTATAGTAGCTAGCCTACAAAAGGAGTAAGCTAGCTCGGTTTAGTACTAAAGCTAAGCCTGAAAATCCCTATAAGAGGAGCTAGGGGGACTAGGAATATGTCCGACGCTAATCCTAAATTTAAAATTCTCTATAAAAGTAGCTAATAGAACTAGGAATCTTATAATAACCAGCCTACCGGACCCAGCCTCCCGGACCTAAAGTTTAAAATAAGGCTAACGAGGTTAGTTATATACCTAGTATATAAGTACAGGGACCCGATAACCTAGGAATAGTTACCCTAACTATAAGGTCGGGTTAGACGTTAACCTAGAACTGGAAATAGTAAATTATTTCTATTATATAGGTAGATAACTATCTAAGGATAAATATTACTAACGTTAGTAAAAAGGAAATAGAATAACCTATACAAAATATACGACGTCCGTACCTAGAGTTAGTCTTAGGGTTCGAATATTTATACCGGTATCTTAATACTAATTATAGCTTCCTTTTAACATAGGGGAAGTAACTTAACTTCTAAAATTTGGCGGAAGCTTTAACTCCTACTAAAGACTATTAGTAATAGTTTTAGCGCTTTATCTATAGTCTCGATACCTATACGAAGGTCCGGCCCCCTATATACAACCTACTGACTTAATTTAATTAATAAATGCCAGGTCCTATTTATCTTTTAATGAAATACTCGACCCGCCTCCGTAAGATACTACAAATATTAGGCGCTAAAGAAAGGAAGAGTATAATAGATGGATGTTAGAAAGAGATAAGGAGCTTAATCGGTAAGTTTCTTTATTTATAGTATACTTTATTTCCATTTTAAATAATATATCTTTAGGTTAGAAGACGACGTCTTAAACATTTATGCTCCTCTACTATTACCGACTACTAACTATAAGATAGCCCTTAAAACGTAAGTTACAATCTATCTAATATTATAATAAACCTTAGGAATTTATATAGTAAGGAATAGGATAAAAAGAAATCGGTAATCCTCTAATATTAACCCCGTTTATAACTAAATACTTGTTACCCTATATACTATATAGTAAGGTTTATATATTTAATCGAGATGCTACTAAAGCGCTGATAAGATATTTCTAATAGGGTCGATGATACTACGGAGACTAGTTCGATTAACTATCTTATTAAGAATAACCCGGTAAAGAGATTCCGTAAGTCGACTGACTCGGATACTAGATTATACTTTAACTAACTAATTATTACTCCAGATGCTATATAATAAGAAAGATTGTTAACCGAGGAAATCGTAGAGCGTTTTAAACGGGATTGGGTTCTCTTTAACGCTTAGCGGGTATTAGAGCGCGCCGAATAAGACTAGGACGACTTTATCGCTTAGCCGGTAAAGATAGATAACTAAGAATAAGATAGGACTAGTACTTTAGAGCGGTATGCCTTTTATAATAACTTTAAAACTAAAAGGTATATTACTAACTCTTTAGGCTGTTTTAGGGACGTAAATAATAAAGGGCTAGGCCGGCTACTTAGCCTATTAGAACTATTAGTAGATAATGAAGTAGAATAAAGGTTTATACTAGGTAGAAGTTTCTCCCGAGGTTCTTTCCTTAATATTTAACATATTACTAATATTTAGAATACAGCTCTATACCTCGTCATTGTAAAGGATTACATCGCTCCTTATCGTTATCTTCGCAGTAGACCCCTAATGCTTAAGCCTTTACTAAGATAGGTAAAAAACGGTAGTTACTATAGCGCGAAACTATCTTAAACTCCTAAGTCGCCTCATATTCCTCGGGTTCTTTAAGGTCGACTTTAAGTTACCGTAACTAAGTCGAATAAGTAGTAACTTCTTCGACATCCTTATATATATACCTTTATTTATATATTTAAAGAAGTATTGCTAACTTATATTATATAGGCCTACGAATAGTATTAGTTTTATATTACGACTTAAGTTTGTCTAGAGGCTTTAGGTTATTCTCGGCCGTCCGCCGTTAGCGGGGTTTAATCCTCGTTCTTTTTTAAAGATAGACGAAGGTAATATTAATATTGGGTTTGGTTCTTACTATAACTCCCGCTAATCTTCCCGACGTACGTCCCGCTCTCCTACCTAGTTTCCCCGTTAACCGGATTAAAACGACGATATCGAAGCCAGTAGTTCCCGCTACTCCTCTTAGCTTTCTCGTTTACTAGATTAAAACGACGATAACGAAGACCTTACCGATAGCCCCCGCTACTCTTTAGCTTAGCCCTTTTATTAACTAGAGAAAAATATCGATATCGAAAACTACGCCGATAGCCCCTGTCGCTCCCTTAATTAGCTTTCCCGTTAACCGGATTAAAACTATAATATCGAAGCCGGTAGCTTCCGCCGTTTAGTTTCTTCGTCCTTTCGTTAACCGGAGTACGATAATAATAATAGTAGGGGACTTAATAGTCCTTCCTACTTATCTACTTAAGGCCGTCGAAATCGTAACTAAACCTTAGGGGCTTAGTTTTCTAAGATCGATTTAGAAGTTAAGTTTGTTGCTAGCTCGGGAGATAACGAGTATAGGCTGGAGACTACTAAGGACTCGGAGATGGAGCTCGACGATAAGAACGACGTTAGGTTATCTAAATCTGGTCCTGTCCTTAGCTTAGATAACGACTATAATTACGATAGGTTTGATAGGCTTTTAAGTTATAGATAAATATAAGCCTAGTATAACGAGAAATAATAGTTTATCGAGGATAAGGACTATATCTTTTAAGATAAGCTTACTCGACGTCTCGTTTATATCCTTACGGTCGGCCTTATCTCTTATACTCCGGGTATTTATAATAAAGCTGCTTCCAAGTATAACTAAGAGGTATATTACTACTATTCGATCTAGTAAATATATCGCCCCTTTAATAGTTAAAAAAGCGATACGGAATAATATTCCGGTCTTAGACTTTCCCGTTATACGCTATTCGGACCGAAATAGGTATATATATCTACCTCTTCCAACTCGGGGTTTCTAACCCTATAACGGCTTCAGTAGCTATTTAGTAGTATATTACTTCTACCGGGCGGGCGTATATATCTCTATAAAACGAACCTTAAGCCCTAACTTAAGTATTCGTTTAAGGATATTAACAGTTCGATTATTTTATTTAAGAATCTTAACTAATGTAAACGGTCGATTACTCTAAGTATCGTTACCTAGCCAGAGAGCTTGCTTTTAGCATCTCTCTATATTTAGGTTCCTATCTCTTACCTAAATACGGGAAGGATACTCTAGGTCCCGATCTACTATATCCTATATATCTATTTTAGTAAGATCGGTATACGTAGTTTCCCTATCTTCGCCTTTTTCCCGCGTAAGTATATACCTCGAAAGGGTAACAAGAACCTAAAGCTATTCTTATTCGTAAATAAAGACTATAAGCTCCTCTACGAAGAGCTTCTCCGCCTAGCACTTACCTCGCTTACTATAGGCGGAGATACGATACGTTATTATTTGGATCCAATGTCGACCGAGTCTCCTATCCTTTCAACTATTCCTAAGGACTTCTAGGATACTCTCGCTATCGCCAAATCATCTATAGAGAAATCTAGTACTACTAAGGGTTCGTATAGTCGAGCGTTAAACTACTACCCCTATACTTTAACCCGTACTAGGGTATAGGGTTATTATAGATTTTCGAAGTTTACGTCTAGTCGGGGTCCGGAAAACCCGCCCTACTTAAAAGTAGGCTAAAAGTAGAGTCTTAAGTACGCCAAGTACGCTAAAATGGGTTATCTCCTTCCCCCGACCCCTCCGGGATAGTATCCCGTACCCCTTTTTAAGATTCCCGCTATAGGAACGTTAACGCTAAGAAAAACAATCGATATACGCTAAATCGTTACGTTTAACCAGCGACTAATATCTTAGGCCCTAAATTCCCTGAATTTCAAAAGCGATAGGGCTTCGTATACTTATTCCTTATCGTAACCTTAGTACGTTTTTCATATATATTACGTCTACCTTATTATATAGGTTTTACTATATTATATATATATTATTTTAACTTATTTAAAGGTATTCGCTTAATTATTTTTCGAGTATAGATACCGTATACTAGTACTATACGTAAAATCGCCGTTTATAGTAGTAAGCTAAATAAGGTATAGCTACGTCGGGTAAGGTAGTTACTTTAGTTTAATACCCGTTTAAGTATTATTCGGTGCTTTCTACCCCGCTATTAGGTTTAAAGAACGCTAAAGGTTTATTACTATACTACTAGAGCCTACGTTAAAAGAGTTACTAGAGCTTTTACCGTAAAGCTTAGGTCCGCTAAATAATTAAGCCCCCCGACGAGCTAAGATTAGCCTTTAACGCTAGGACTAAGTAGCTACTCCTAACGAGCCGAGATAGCCTTCTCGAGCTTAGGCTATATTATTACTTCCGACGAGTCGATAAGGGTATTCTAAAGCTTAGACTAAGTAGGTAGGTCCCGACGAGTTAAGATAGCCTCTTTTACGGGGTTATTTCTTCCTCCCGATAAGCTAAGATAGCTTCCTCTCGAGCTTAGGCTATACCTTTCCTCCAGACGAGTTAAGATCCCTCCTATTAAGCTTAGGCTAGGTAGTTACTCCCGACGAGCTAAGAGAGGTACCTTTAGTAGGGCTAGGTAGTTATATACTCCCGACGAGTTACGATCCCTCCTGTTAAGTATAGGCTAGGTAGTTACTCCCGACGAGCTATAATAACCTTCTCTAAAGGTCGGGCTATATCCTTCCTCCCGACGAGCTAGGATAGCCTCTTTTATAAGGTTATTTCTTCCTTTTAACGAGCTAAGATAACCTCCTCTCGAGCTTAGGCTATACCCTTCCTTCCGATAAGTTAAGATCCCTTTTATTAAGCTTAGGCTATATCCTTCCTCCCGACGAGTTAAGAAAGGTACCTTTAGTAAGGCTATATCCTTCCTATCGACGAGCTAGGATAGCCTTCTTTAAAGTTTAGGCTAAGTAACTACTCCTAACGAGTTAAGAGAGGCACCTTTAGTAGGGCTATTTCTTCCTCCCGACGAGACTAGAACGTCCCTTTAGAGCTTAGGCTATATCCTTCCTCCCGACGACCTAGGAAAGGTACCTTTAGTAAGGTTATTTCTTCCTTCCGACGAGCTAAGATAGCCTCCTCTCGAGCTTAGGCTAAGTAGCCGCTCCCGACGAGTTAAGATCGCCTATTTTTGTAGCTATTTTCCCTTTATTATAGAGTAGTATAGGATATTTATCCCTAGGTAGGTCTAGCTAACTTTATCCGTTAGGGTATACGGGAAATTCCGTACCGTAAGGGGGTCCGGGAAACTTTACCCCGTAGGGGGTTTAGGAAATCTACCTATAGGGGGGTTTAGGAAGTTTTACCTATAAGGGGTCTAGGAAATCTACCCTATAGGAGGTTTAGGAAATCTACCCGTAGGGGGTCTAGGAAGTTTTACCTATAGGGGGTTTAGGAAATCTACCCTATTAGGGGTCCGGGGAAATCTACCCCGTAGGGGGTCCGGGGAGCTTTACCCCGTACAGGGTTTAGTAAGTTCTACCCTAGTAATAGTTTAGAGCTTAGGGCGTGATTTCGTAGCTTATTACTCCCGACAAGTTAAGATCGCCTTTCTCGAGTATAGGCTAGGTGGTTACTCCTAACGAGCCTGGGAGGTACCTTTTATAGGGCTATCTCCTTCCTCCCGATAAGACTAAAACGTCCCTTTAGAGCTTAGGCTATATCCTTCCTCCCGACGACCTAGGAGAGGTACTTTTAATAGGGCTAGGTAAGTACTCCCGACGAGCTAGGATAGCCTTTTTTATAGGGCTATTTCTTCCTCCCGACAAGCTAAGATAACCTCTTCTCGAGCTTAGGCTATACCCTTCCTCCCGACGAGTTAAGATCCCTCTTATTAAGCTTAGGTTATATTCTTCCTCCCGACGAGTTAAGGAGGTACTTTTAGTAGGGCTAGGTAAGTACTCCCGACGAGCTAGGATAATCTTTTTTATAGGGTTATTTCTTCCTCCCGACGAGCTAAGATAGCCTTTTCTCGAGCTTAAGCTATACCCTTCCTCCCGACGAGTTAAGATCCCTCCTATTAAGCTTAGGCTATATTCTTCCTCCCGATAAGTTAAGGAGGTATCTTTAGTAGGGCTAGGTAAGTACTCCCGACGAGCTAGGATAGCCTTTTTTATAGGGCTATTTCTTCCTCCCGACGAGTTAAGATAACCTTTTCTCGAGCTTAGGCTAAGTCCTTTCTTTAGACGAGTTAAAAAGGTACCTTTAGTAGGGTTATATCCTTCCTCCCGACGAGATAAGAAAGGTACCTTTAGTAAGGTTATATCCTTCCTCCTAACGAGACTAGAATATCCCTTTAAAGCTTAGGCTAAGTAACTACTCCCGACGAGTTTAAATCGCCTCTCTTAAGTATAGGCTAGGTAATTACTCCCGACGACCTTAGGAGGTACCTTTTATATAGCTATCTCCTACCTCCCGACGAGACTAGAACGTCCCTTTAAAGCTTAGGCTATATCCTTCCTCCCGACGAGTTAAGGAGGTACCTTTAGTAAGGCTATGTAAGTACTCCCGACGAGCTAGGATAGCCTCTTTTATAGGGCTATTTCTTCCTCCCGACGAGTTAAGATAGCCTTTTCTTAAACTTAGGCTATACCCTTCCTCCTAACAAGTTAAGATCCCTCCTATTAAGCTTAGGCTATATCCTTCCTCCGGACGAGTTAAGGAGGTACCTTTAGTAGGGTTATATCTTTCCTCCCGACGAGATTAGAATATACCTTTGGAGTTCGGGTTATATCCTTCCTCCCGACGAGTTAAGATCCCTCCTATTAAGCTTAGGCTAGGTAGTTACTCTCGATAAGCTGGGATAGCCTCTTTTATAAGGCTATTTCTTCCTTCCGACGAGTTAAGATAGCCTCCTCTCGAGCTTAGGCTAGGTAGTTACTCCCGACGAGCTAGGGGAGATACCTTTAGTAGGGCTATATCCTTCCTCCCGACGAGTTTAAAACGTCCTTTTAAAGCTTAGGTTAAGTACCTGCTCCCGACGAGTTAAGATTACCTTTCTTAAGTATAGGCTAAGTAGTTACTCCCGACGAGCCTAGGAGGTACCTTTTATAGGGCTATCTCCTTTCTCCCGATAAGATTAGAACGTCCCTTTAAAGCTTAGGCTATATCCTTCCTCCCGACGAGTTAAGGAGGTACCTTTAGTAGGGCTACGTAAGTACTTCCGATAAGCTGGGATAGCCTCTTTTGTAAGGCTATTTCTTCCTCCCGACGAGCTAAGATAGCCTCCTCTTAAGCTTAGGCTAAGTAGCTACTCCCGACGAGTTAAGATTACCTTTCTCGAGTATAGGTTAAGTAGTTACTCCCGACGAGCCTAGGAGGTACCTTTTATAGGGTTATCTTCTTTCTCCCGACGAGACTAGAACGTCTTTCTAAAGCTTAGGCTATATCCTTCCTCCCGACGACCTAGGAGAGGTACCTTTAGTAGGGTTATTTCTTCCTCCCGACGAGCTAAGATAGCCTCCTCTCGAGCTTAAGCTAAGTAGCCGCTCCCGATAAGTTAAGATCGCCTTTCTCGGGTATAGGCTAGGTAGTTACTCCCGACGAGCTAGGGGAAGTACCTTTAGTAGGCTTAGGTAGTTATGTACTCCCGACGAGTTACGATCCCTCCTGTTAAGCTTGGGTTAGGTAGTTACGATCCCTTCTGTTAATCTTAGGTTAGGTAGTTACTCCCGACGAGCTATAATAGCCTTCTCTAGTAGTCGGGCTATATCCTTCCTCTCGACGAGCTAGGGTAGCCTTTTTTATAGGGCTATTTCTTCCTCCCGACGAGCTAAGATAGCCTCTTCTCGAGTTTAGGCTAGGTTATTAGGTACTCCCGATAAGCTAAGATCCCTCCTCTTAAGCTTAGGCTAAGTAACTACTCCCGACGAGTTAAGAGAGCTACCTTTAATAGGGCTATTTCTTCCTCCCGATAAGCTAAGATAGCCTCCTTTCGAGCTTAGGCTAAGTAACTACTCCTAACGAGTTAAGAGAGGTACCTTTAGTAGGGCTATGTCCTTCCTGTCGACGAGCTAGGATAGCCTTCTTTAGAGCTTAGGCTAAGTAACTACTCCCGACGAGTTAAGAGAGGTACCTTTTATAGGGCTATCTACTTCCTCCCGACAAGATTAGAATATCCTTCCGGAGCTCGGGCCTAGTAAATGCTCCCGACGAGTCGAGATAGTCTTCTTAGGAGGCCTAGCTATACTATTACTCCCGACGAGCTAAGATAGCCTCTTTTGTAGGGCTATTTCTTCCTTTCGACGAGCTAAGATAACCTCCTTTCGAGCTTAGGTTAGGTTATTAGATATTTACGGCGTATTAAGGTAGTACCTTTGTATATCTATTTATCTCCTTCCGACGAGCTATAATTACCTCTCTCGAGCTTTGTCTATCTCTTTCCTGCCGATAAGTTAAGATAGTTCCCTTTAGTACTCCGGCTAGGTAGTTACCTCCGACGTTTTAAGGAGGTATCCTTTATAGGGCTAACCTTTATTTCCCTCCGAGGTTAGATTATTCGAGATTCGGCTATTTAGTTAGTTACGGCGAGCTAAGAGAGGTACCTCTTATTAGTTCCTTATATTTATCGCTACGAGGTTAAAGGGGTTTATCTCGAGCTTAGCCTAGCTATGCTCCTAAAGATTCCGGAAATGTACGTTTTGTAGAGTAAGGCTAATTATCGCGACTAGATTAAGTCCCTCGTCTCGAGGTTAGGCTAGGTGGTTTCTCGCGATAGTGTATCTCTAGGAATTTAAGTAGTACTACGCTAGCTAGGTCCTATATTTCCTATACCTAGGCTAAGTTACTTAGTCCTAGAGAGATAACGCTCCCCCCTACTATAGTATAGAGTTGGAAGCTACGTACGTATTTAAAATTATAACCTTTATTAGAATTTGTACTTACTTATTATTTTAAGGGTATAATATCGTCGGTAGTATTAATCCTAAAGAGAAATCTACTGCCTTAACGGCCTAGTATAAGTAAACCTTATCGTATAACTCCTCTAGGGCGATCTAGTTATAAGTCGTATATCTACTACTAACGCGGATACCCTAAGGTAGTACCTATAGCTTCTCCGTATATTAATAGTAGTAATACTATCTCTTTAACGCCTCCGTAGTATTAGTTTAGTACTATACGTTAAAGAAGACGAGGAGGAAAGGTACGTCGCTCTGTAAGAAGAGTACGGCGAGGGAGTAGCCCTAATTACTAGCTTCTCCTCCTACTATATAGTGGAAACCCTTATACTTAGACGTAATACGGATAGTCGCCTTCGTACCTACTAAGCAAAGGACGACGATGAAAACTATATAGGTAGGTAGCTAGGGATGTAGTTATAAGAATACGGCGCTTAAGTAAATCTCGTTAGCGATAAGTAGAATGTACGGTAGTAATAAAGATTATGGCGGGATAGCTGCTGTAGTAGCTTACGATTATCCTAGCCGTCTTCCTAAAGTCGTATACGTAAAGGGCCCTTTAGGTTTCCGAGTCTCCTTATTTATATATAACGCCTAGGTTTACGATTACTAGGGGTAGCCTTTCGCTCGTATACTAACCTAAAGATTCCCGACGAAAGTATTCGCGTAGCGGTATCGGCTTTATAAACTTAGAGTTGGTTATCGAATAGGTACTATGTACGGCGGTTAGTACGGGCGATATTATCGCTCCTATTATTTATATTATATTTCGGATTCTCGAACCGGCTAAATCCTTATCTTAACGCTTAGTTTCGGATAAATAATCCGTTATACTTACTTTAATATTACCTATAAGCCTTTTATTAATCTCGTTAGGTTCCCGTTATTCTAGTATGTGATAGCTATAGCTAACTATTCGTTATAGGTATAATAGCGAGAACTTTAATACTTATATTAAATGGACTCTAATGTTTGGAAATGTCTCGAATTATAGCCGGACGAGGCCGTTAAACGTAGTCGTAAACCGAATATGTTAAATAGAGAGCGATACTATTATCTATACGGTTTAGCTACTTATATATATTTAACTTAGAGATATAGTAAACCGTAATACCGCGTTTGTAATATTAACTTACTATGTAAATAAACGTATCCCGGTTCCCTAAGCTAGTTTACGGCTCCGGATAATACCCGTCGATATCTCTATCTAGCGCTTATATTACTTAGCTACGTTAAGGTTCTTATACGTAGAGTACGTTAGTCGTATACTTCTTAACCCCGGTATGCCTCCTACTACTTTATTAGTGTACGGCCTTCGGCGGGGAGCGTACGGTTTACGCCTGCCTTTGTAGCCTTCTACGCGGAGTGCGTTAAGTCGACTTTGGGAAGAGATTCCTCTTTTTCGACTCCCCTATCTCCGGCCTCTTCCGTAGCTATAGGCTAGTACGGCCTTCGCTAGGGATTACGTAGCCTTCGCTAGGGATTACGTAGCCTTCTCTAAGGAGTGTATAGCCTTCGCTAGTAGTGCGCGGCGTTCGCTGGTGGTATTTATAGGCTTCCCCGAGGAGCGTATAGCCTTCGTCGTTCTCTCCGATAGGATTACGTAGCCTTCGTTAGGGAGCGTACAGTTTACGCCGGTAGCGTTTATAGCTTTTTACGCGGAGTACGTAGTATTCGCCGTACGCTTTATATAGAAACTTAAACCCGGCGAGAAATTTGTAACCTAGAAATCCATAAGCGCTTAGCAACCTCTCGCTTTACTATCTTTAAGTTAACGAAGTCTGGCTATTTATATATCTTATCTTTACATTTAGTTACTAAGAGTAGGTACGTTCCCTATAAACCCTTTTCTATAACTATCTCGACTATATATACTCTTATAAGTCCTTCGCCCCTCGGTCCCTAACCTTCGCTTTTAACCTTCTACTAAGCTCTTAAGTAGATAATAGCTTTAAGTTATCTCTAATATACTTATACCGGGGATAATTTTAAGCTTCCCGGAGCGCTGCTAACATACCCCTCCCTTACTCCCCCTAGATTCTCTCTGCGAAACCGTAATCTTTAAAGACGGTAAGAAGGATAGGAATATTACGACGCGTTAGCTGTAAGTCCCTTTCTTATAGTAATATAACGGTACCTTAGCTACTCCGTAGCTAAGATACTTATCTTAATTATCTAACTGGAGAATATAATATGGAATAGGAACTTGTAAATATTCTTAAGTAGCGCTAGTAGTATAGTTTAGGTACCTTCGATGGCGTTATCGAGGCCGGCGGCCTAAGTTAAGATAATAACGGGGAGTAAGGCCGTATTAAGTATAATAATAGTAATAGGGACTAAGGCGCTTTTATAGGCTAGGGTAATAACGAGGCCCGAGACGATAGCGAGGGTTAACCCTATAACGAGGACTAAGCTAATAACAAGGGTTAAGAAGATACTAAGAGTTAGGACGACGAGGAGGTTAAAGATAATAAAGAGTCCTAAGGTAATAGCGAGATCTAAGACGATAACGACCTTAGATATACTAATAGGTATAAGAGCTACCTTTATATTACCCTAGCCGTTCTTTTATTTATCCTCGGCGCTATCGTCGCTATAGCCCTTACTATTTTTACGGCTTCTCTCGGCGTTAGCGAAATAGATAAGGGCATTTGCTATATAACGGGTGTTTATAGCCTCTAAGTCGTATCTCGGGGGTTTTCGGGGTATGTTATTTCTATTAATATTGGTCCGGGAGAGGAGTAGTCTGCGGCGAGGGAAAGTTTATAATTTTCTAAGTAAAAAAGAGGTAATTTACTTACTTAAATCTCTCTCGTACCCTTTAGTAAATATTCCTTTCGTCTTATATTATTCGTTCTACTATAATTCCTCTCGACGGTTTACGAAGGCCTCCTCCTAAGTATATGCCAGCTTCCTACTCCCGACGAGTTAAGGAGGTACCCTTTATAGGGCTACCCTTTACTCCCGACGATATCTATACGTCCCTTTAAAGCTTAGGTTAGGTAGTTCCTCCTAACGGGCTGGGATAGCCTCCTCTTAAGCTTAGGCTAAGTAATTACTTCCGACGAGTTTATATTACTTCTTACAAGCTTAGTCTAAGTAGTTACTCCCGACGAGCTAAGGTCGCCTCCTTTAGAGTTTAGGCTAGGTAGTTACTTCCGATAAGCCTGTATAGCACCCCTTATAAGGCTATCTCTTTCCTCCCGACGAGACTAGAATATCCCTCTAGAGCTTGGGTTATATCCTTCCTCCCGATAAGCTGAGAGAGGTACCTTTAGTAGGGCTAGTTAAGTACTCCCGATAAGCTAAGATAGCCTCTTCTAGAGCTTAGGCTAGGTAGTTATTTCCGACGAGACTAGAATATCCCTTTAAAGCTTATACTAAGGGGTTAGTTCCGACGAGTCGAGGATATACCTTTTATTAGGCTTATAATAGGTTATTACTCCCGACGAGTTAAGACCGCCTCTTATAAGCTTAGTCTAAGTAGTTACTCCCGATAAGCCGAGATGTTATCTTCTACGCTTAGGTTAGTTATATTCCCGATAAGCTATTATCTCCCCTCTCGAGCTTATCCTAGGTAGTAATATACTCTCGACGAGTTAAGATCGCCTCTCTCGAGCTTAGGCCAGGTAGTTACTCCCGATAAGTTAAAATCGCCTATTTTTATAGCTATTTTCCCTTTATTATAGACTAGTATAGGATATTTATTCCTAGGTAAGTCTAGGTAACTTTATCCCTTAAGGTATACGGGAAGTTCCGCCCCGTAAGGGGTTTAGGAAGTTTTACCCCGTAGGGGGTATAGTAAGTTTTACCTCGATAGTAGTTTAGTACTTAGGGCGTAATTTCGTAGTTTATTACTCCCGACGAGTTAAGGAGGTAGCTTTTATTAGGTTATTTATTCCTACCGACGCGCTACGATCTCGCCTTTCGAGCTCGGGCTAAGTAACTACTCCCGACGAGTTAAAATCCCTCCTGTTAAGCTTAGGCTAGGTGGTTACTCCTAACGAGCTAGGGGGGGTACCTTTAGTAGGGTTATCTCCTTCCTCTCGACGAGACTAGAATATCCCTTTAGAGCTCGGGCTATATCCTTCCTTCCGACGAGTTAAAATCCCTCTTATCGAGCTTAGTCTAGGTAGTTACTCCCGACGAGCCGAGATAACCTCCTCTCGAGCTTAGGCTAAGTAACTACTCCCGACGAGTTTAAATCCCTCCTATTAAGCTTAGGTTAGGTAGTTACTCCTAATAAGCTAGGGGAGGTACTTTTAGTAGGGCTAGGTAAGTACTCCCGACGAGTTAAGGAGGTACCTTTTATAGGGCTAGGTAAGTACTCCCGACGAGTTAAGGAGGTACCTTTTATAGGGCTATCTCCTTCCTCTCGACGAGACTAAAACCTCCTTTTAAAGCTTAGGCTATATCCTTCTTTACAACGAGTTAAAATCCCTTTTATTAAGCTTAGGTTAGGTAATTACTCCCGACGATTTAAGATAGCCTCCTCTCGAGCTTAGGCTAAGTAACTACTCCCGACGAGTTTAAATCCCTCCTATTAAGCTTAGGCTAGGTAAGTACTTCCGACGAGTTAAGGAGGTACCTTTTATAGGGCTATCTCCTTCCTTTCGATAAGACTAAAACCTCCTTCTAAAGCTTAGGCTATATCCTTCCTCCCGACGAGTTAAGATCCCTCTTATTAAGCTTAGGCTAGGTAGTTATTCCCGACGAGCTAAGATAGCTTCCTCTCGAGCTTAGGCTAAGTAATTACTCCCGACGAGTTAAGAGAGGTACTTTTAGTAAGGCTATTTCTTCCTCCCGACGAGACTAAAACGTCTTTCTAAAGCTCGGGCTATATCCTTCCTCCCTATAAGACTAGAACGTTCCTTTAAAGTTTAGGCTAAGTAACTACTCCCGACGAGTTACGATCACCTCTCTCGAGTATAGGCTAGGTAGTTACTCCCGACGAGACTAGATTATCCCTTTAAAGCTTATACTAGGGGGTTAGTCCTAACGAGTTAAGATCCCTTTCGTTAAGCTTAAGCTAGGTAGTAGCTCCCGACGAGCTAAGAGAGGTACCTTTAGTAGGGCTCTAGTAGGTTACGCCCCCTTTCGTTAGGTTACGTAACTAGAAGCGTAGATATACTAATCCGAACGCTAGATAGGGGCGGGGAGGTCGTCGGCCTAAACCTTAATATCCGAGTATATCGGTATACCAAGGGCTAGTTCTTTAATACCTATTATAAGTTATTAATTTATCGTTAGGCGGAACGTAGGGCTTACCGCTCCCCTACTACCTATCTCCGTCCACCTTCCCGGCCTAACCGCTTAATAATATCCTTTACGGACTTATCTCCGTCCCTATTACCCTACGTAGAACCTTAGTTCGTAGACGTTATACTATATAGGCTGTAGTACCGCCCCTTTACCTCGTTACTTATACTTATACTCCCCTTTACTACGAGTTATAATTATCCTACTTATAACCTCCCCCTCTAGATAATAACTTGAATAATGTAATAGTAAAGTCGACCGTCGAGCCCTTTAGATAGTTTATTCCTACCCGGACGATGTAGACGCTTTTACTATATCTTACCTCGGCTAGCGAGGGCTGGTAAGTACGCTACGCCGTACCGGGTCCTAGCCTCCCCCCCTCCCTCGCCCTCCACATCGTAGCTTAACTAATAAACTACACTCTAGTAACGGCGGCGAGACCGTCTTTTACCCCTACGATAGACGCTCCGCTAAGGAGGAGATCTCTATAAGCCCCGAGACGGGTATACTACTCCTCTACAAGCACGGGGATAATTATATACTAGTAAGTGGCTATATTACCTTCTTTTAAAGGGAAGTTCTAATACATTTCAACAGTACGAGGGTAAAGAGGTAACTACCGGTAAGAAGTAGATCCTAAGGACGGACTTATATATTAGGAGGTAATCTCCAAGCTATATAGAGATAGTAAAGTCTTCTCCGGTCTAGGAAAATAGGTCCTGCTATAAGATGTAATTATAATACCCTCTTCCCTAGTAATATACCGCTTTAGTAGTAGATATAAAAACAACCCTTCTAGATAAGACATACCCATAGTACGAAGATCCCTAGGCTTTACCTTAAGATATAGTACTAAATGTTAATTATCTTATAATTAGCCTACTATCCTATATAATAATAAGCTATTAGTAAATATTACCGGTATTACAACCTAAACTATAAATTACCTATTACATATCACATACAGGCTCTATATCCTTAGCTTTAACTATATACATAACGCCCGTACGCGTATTACGTAGATACCGCTTACGTATAGAAAAGGGCTATATCTAAAAAAATCTTCGCTTTTCTATACTCCCGGATAAAAACCTCCGGTCTACTTATATAACTAATAGATAGTAAAGTAAAATAATAGTTAGAGCTAAGCCTTACGCCCTTAATAACTTACCTACTAGGGATTCCTTATCAGATCCTATTACCTCCTCCTCGACTCTAATTATCTCCTTATCGGATCCTATTAACTCCTCCTTATTAGATCCCATCACCTCCTCCTCGGATCCTATTACCTCCTTCTTATCGGATCCTATTATCTCCTCGTCGTATCCTATTACCTCCTCCTTATCGGATTCCATCCCCCCCTCCTCGACTCTAATTATCTCCTTATCGGATCCTATTAACTCCTCCTTATTAGATCTTATTACCTCTACCTCGGATCCTATTACCTTATCCTTATCGGATCTTATTATCTCCTCGTCGGATCCTATTACCTCCTCCTCCGATACTATCCCCTCCTCCTCGACTCCCCTCCTCTCCCGGTAACCTCCTATCCCCTTTATTATCCCCTTACCTTATAACTATCTCCTACGTATATAATACCTTATATATACTAGGGATTCCTCGTTAAAAGTAAAGATATCCTAAAGCCCGCCCCTTATATTACTATTATTAAAATAACCTAGCCGCCTTCTTAAACGCCGACTCTTTAGGAAGCTTAAGAAAGTCTTACTTAAACTCTATCTCGGAGTCGGTATCTAGTAACGAACTCGTATCTATAAACGATACCGTAGGGGCGGTCGTAACGTATAAGCTACTATCCTCCGCCGTATTTATAAGACTCGGCTTACTATAAGCGCCGGTCTCGGTAGAAAGTAAGAGTGTTTATAGGATCGTACTAGGGGTGGATATCGGTACCTTAGCGATAGTCCCTAGGTCGAGGAGGGATAGTTCCTCCGAGTACCTACCGAACCTAGAGATAATAAACTTAACGAGTAAAAGCGTCTATTACTTTAAATTTCTCTCGTCTTTATCGTCGTCGTCGCCCTCGTCCTCTTTATCCTCGTCGTCCTTATCCTCCTCGTTACTCCTACCGTAGTAAAAGAGGTTTAGAATTTTACTACGGTAGATAACTTAACCGTCCTCTATACGGGTATATACTTCTTTAATATCCGCTTCCTACTAGAAAGTCCCTTACTACTAGAAAGTCCTATCCGCTTTAGCACTTCTAG
Source organism: Podospora conica (assembly GCA_030685255.1). Classification (NCBI taxonomy): domain Eukaryota; kingdom Fungi; phylum Ascomycota; class Sordariomycetes; order Sordariales; family Podosporaceae; genus Podospora; species Podospora conica. Next base: position 41,119 of record MU839566.1, read on the forward strand.
TAGTACCGGCGCTCTCCCGAGGTACGTTAACGATATATAAGCTAGTATTAACCCCCCGATGCCGGGCCGTAAAGCCGCCCGTAAGTTCTCCTAGTATCTTTAGAAAAAGCTAAGGGAAGCTAATTAGGGGCCTAGTATATCCGCTAAGTTAGCTAAACCTAAACTTACCGTTTAGGAGGGTATACGGTTATCGGGACTCGTACCGCGTAATATCTACCTTTTCGTAGGTAATCTAGTATATTACGGCTACGAAGGGGCTAAGAACCTTACTATCCCGTAACCTAGCCCCCTAGATATAAATATTACGGAAGTACTTCTTTAACGTATTAGCTTCCTATCTAAGCTTCTCCTATAACTTATATAAAGTACTTATACGGGGCGTAGATATAACGAAACCTATCTATATCTCGAACTCGGTACCGATCTCGTACTAAGCTATAACTCGCCGTATAGTAGTATCGTATTAACACTTAATCTTCCTCGCCCGCTTAAGAAGACTCGGGTTTAAATTATTACTAAATCGCTCTATAATTCTCTTATTAAAAGGAAGGTTATATCTCTTTAGCTCGTCGAAGGCTTCCTTCTTAACCAGGTTATATAGCTTACCTAAAGCTAAGGTCGAGTACCTTATCTTTCTACCCCTCTTTTTAATAAAATATAGCCAGTATAGGGGTTCGTACCTCTTCTTATCCTAAGGAGCTGGGATACCTATTTTAACGTAGTTAACAGCTATAAAGTATAGCTATACGAGCTCTAGACCTATAACCGGGTTAACGTCCGGCAGATAACAATGCCAGGGGAAGTAAAAGACTTATACTTTTTACTCTTTAGACTACGAACGTCCAGGTCTACAGCCGCTATATATATATAGGTAATTAGGGGTAAAGTATTATTCTTTATAAAGTCTGTAAAGAAAGCTATAAAACCCCCGATTATAACTCCTCCCTCTTCCTTTCTCGGCTTAGGAGGTATGTAGTCTATAGGTATATACCCCTATTCCGTCGGGGTCGGGAGTAGCCTCTTATCCTAGATAACGAAGAAGTTATCGCCATCTAGATCGCTACTACAATATATTCCCGGAACGTCTCTATTACCGCTAAGCGGGAAAACTATAATGTTCTTAATATAGCGAAGGGCTGGAACGTCTACCGCTTCGATAATACGTATATCTCCCGGATAAAGGGATAGGTTACGGCCGATAATGTAAATACCCGTAACGACGCGAAACTTAGTCTCGCTCTTAGGGTCCGATATCTAGAGAAAGATCTAAGGGAGCTCGGAGATCGAAACCTTTCGGGGACCTTCGATCGACCTCTTATAGCCTCGCAGGGTACTAGTCTTATCGACGTAACCTAGTATAAACGCGCTCTACTTAATAATTAACCTCGTCTTCTCCTTTAGAAGCTTAAGCGACTAAGATCTCTAGAGATATAGTAGCGTATAGACGAAGGGTTCGTTTATAAACCTATTCGTAACTATATCCTTAATTACTAAGGTTATTTAGTTCTTATCGATATACCGCCCGAGTAGGTTAGTTATATTAGCCGGGTCCTCTATTACGGCGTCGTAGTTCGATATCTACTCTTATAAGATATCGATAAATAATATATCGGGTACCCTAAGCGAAGATAATATAGGGATCGTCTATCTATTAAGAGTTATATATACGTAAGTACTAAGAGTAGTAGATAACCTCGAGACCGTTAAATTCGGCTTCGAACCTCTCCTAGGACTTTCGTACGTATACCTCGGTCCCTTTAATACCGGGGCAGGTTACAAGGACTCCTTTATAGCCGGCTATACGAAACTATTTAGCTGATAGGGGGGGTGGGAGCTTCCAGTCGTCGGCGACTATTTTAGCTATAAAAGTAAGGATCTTTCCTACGCCGTTAGTAAAGTAGTAACCGCCTCTTTCCTTATCCCGAGTCCTAATAATCTTAACCGTAATTCCTCGGACCGGTCTCGTAGTTAATAAGTACTAGCCGAGTCTTACTATATATTTCGTAACTACTTTAATATAGTTAAACTAACCTATTCGCTAGCGGATTTTCTCGTAAGTTAACCCCTCCCTAGCAGCCTCGTTAAAGAAGAATACACTATTCTCCCGAACTTATAAGTTACCGTAGGCCAAGAACTTCCAGTAAATATTTCCCATACGAATTCCGGCCTTTAGGACTCGATTAACGCGCTTATAAACTAAGTCGTTACGACCGTCGTTATACCCTTAAATACGACCTTCCAATATCTCGTCGGTAATCTAAATACGGATAAAGTGTTCGTAATAGTCTTTATATTTTCGCCGTATACGATTCGTAGTCTCGACGGTTAGGGTACTATAGATAATTCTAGTCGGTATAATCGTAACCTTATATATAAGCGTATAGTAAGTTAGGATTTACTTTATTTTTTTTTTATTTTATTTTTTGGGGTTAGGGTTAAATTATTTTTTTAGGGTTAATTAGGGTTAATTAGGGTTAGGGTTAGGGTTAGGGTTAGGGTTAGGGTTAGGGTTAGGGTTAGGGTTAGGGTTAGGGTTAGGGTTAGGGTTAGGGTTAGGGTTAGGGTTAGGGTTAGGGTTAGGGTTAGGGTTAGGGTTAGGGTTAGGG
>MU839567.1:0-42150 GCA_030685255.1 Podospora conica
TTTTTTTTTTTTTGTTTTTTTTTTTTTTGTTGGGCCAGTGGTGTGTTTTTTTTGGTTACTAATTTGTTTTTTTTTTTTGGGTTTTTTTTTTTCTCTCCCCCCCCCCCCCCCCCCCCCCCCCGGAGGGAGAAAACCACCCACCAGCCAAGGTAAGAACGAAGCTACCGGGGCAAGACCAACGGTAAGGAAGAAAGAACGCCGTGGGGAGGGACTTTAGCACAAGTATGGGAAGGAACTCGACAGGAAGTACTCGGTCAATGATCAGGGGACAGAAGGGGCGGCAGCATCAACGAACTACAGCCGTCTCGTCTTGCCTCTTCAGCTCAGACCCGACCCAAGTCCTCCTCCCCCACCCATCACCACCAAGCAACTACAGCCCTTCTCCCAGTCCAAACCCACCCCTGCATCTCAAAGTCGCATGTCCACTCACCGGCCAGTCCTGCCAAACCGACGGAGAGGCAACGCACATCTGCGCAGCCCCTCAGGCAGGTAGACACCCCAGGCCCAACACAAGGCAACAAGCAAGACCCTCCCGACAGGTGCATATCCCACCAGGCAGGCAGGCAGGCATGTCCGCTGCCCCAAGGAGACAGGAGCTTTCCGTCTCACCATCCTGCTTCACGGGGGGAAGCAAAACACCAATGATCAGCAACCCGCCAGACGCCGGCGCTGACGACGACAGCCCAATCACCCGGCCGCGACTGTCACGAGAATGGCAGATGGAAGCAGATAGCACGCCAGGGAAGCGGACTGCTTACGGGAGACAGCTGCGACAGGGCAAGGCACGCAAGGCGGAGGCGCGATGCGCGCCGGCAGATGCAGAGAGTCCTGGACTCCTGGCACGCACCGCGCAGCAACATTCAGCCTATGAGAGACGGGGCCGACGAGAGCCGGACGCCGGCGGGGCTTCGAGCCGTGGATACGCGCAGCGGCGGACTGCGTTGCGAGAGACCTTAGAGAACTTACATGGATGGTGCCTGCTCGGAGCATGATGTTGAGACTTGGTGCCTCCACGGGAAAATGGGACTCTGACCAGAGGGCCAAGGTCGGTTGTTGCGCATCCATGTTGATGAGGGCATGGCCCAGGGCACAATGGAGCACTTCACACACGGCACACAAATTGCGAGAATGGTTATGAAATGACTTGAATTGGTACTGGGCTGTGGTCCCAATGAACAAGGAAACCGTCAACTCGCTGCTGATGAAGCGAAAGCAAATACAAGACTCGGGGCCTGCGTCCGAGGACACGACCGCTCATAGAAAATGCCAAAAGGCCCTGAAAGAAACCCAACAAACGATACTGACACCCTGAGACCCTCCCTGAAATAAGAAATTCCCCTCCCCAATGCCTCGCATTGAGGGGTATTGTGTCCATCGAGAACAAATTGCTTTTACTCCTTTGCCCCTGCTGCACGTGCCACCGACTTCCAATAGTCGATCTGCGCCTTCAGATCATTGTTCTCCACCTTCAGAGTATCCCGCTCGGCGTTGATCTTCTCCCGCTCGGCGTTGCTCTTCTCAAGCTGTTCCTCCAGATCTTCCAAACGATGAGCCTTACGTTCCCTGGACTTCCGGGCGGCAAGAGTGTTCCTAGCCCGCTTCATGGCGACGGTGTCGGAAGGGTCGTCGACAATGATCGGAGGAAGAGGCTTGTCGCGACGACGAGGGTTAACTCCAGAGATGGACGAGTGGCGACCCGAAGGCGGCGACTGAGAAGATTTCCGACGATGATGGCCCGAAGTCGACTTGGATGCGGCAACCTCGAGCTCGTCCGACTGTGTAGCGGGAGAATCCTCAATGTTCTCGACCTTGGACAAGGCACTCTGTGGGTTCTCAGTCGGCGGGAAGAGAGGGAACCACTCATTGTTGAGGTCGAAATCGTTACTTCCAACGTCGGGAGAGAAATCATAGCCATCCCCGAAGTCAGGCGAGGTGTTGTAGATGGAGGGCGATGTCAGGGTCGTGAGAGCTGCCGAGTTCGGCGCCGACCCGAACGAATGATCGGGGAACGAGTGATCCGTGATCAAGAGATCCTGCGGCGAAACAGTGGCCATGTTGGTTGTCGAGCTGGGCGTACTGCTATAGTCGAAAGCCGGAGGAAAGCCAGGCGAGGAGTAGGCGGTGGCTGTGGCGCCGTTGCCGAACGCCGCGAAGTCGTCGGTCTCCAGATCTGAGGGGTAACATTGTGAGCCAAGGATGCGGGGTGAGGGTGGAGACGTGAGCTCCATACCTGTGTGGTTCATCTTGGATCGCTGGACGTTGCCGGTGCTTTGCGAGAACAGCGGGACAGGCGGGCGGTTGGGCCGGTTCTGGGGATTCTGCCTCTGCAGGTTCAAAGCTACCGATGACGATGGTGCAGACGAGGCGTAAAGATGGTGCGAGTGTGGGCTCTGCGCTGAAGAGCTGAACCGATTTGTCAGAGCCGAAGAAGTGGTTTGATGACCTGTGTTCTTGATGATGTTGGCAACTCGCTGATTGTACAGAGACGGCGACAATGTCTGCTGTGGTGGGAATAGCGGATGGTTGGTCGGGTCTACACCTCCGATGTTGGAAGGCTGCGAAACAGGGCGGTGGTTATGTAGACGTTGTTTGATCGGCTGATCGTACAAGACAAAGTCTTGCTGGGGCGGCAGGTTCAGTTGTTGTTGGTGCAATTGTTGTGCGGAAGGTGCCGGCAGGCTCGATGTACTGGAGGGAAGCCATGTTGACTGAGTGGAATCCGTGGTGAAGACTGGAAAGTCCGGTCGGGGAATGGTGGCGGTATTGAAGGAACTTGAGCGGGAGCTGGTGAGCAAGGAGCCAAAGTTCAGTTCAACCGGTGAAGGAAGAGCTGAGGGGGGGGGTGGAGTGGGGAGCTGGTGTTGGTTTGGGAAAGAAATTTTGGCGGTGTTGCCGAAAGACGGGGGGAAGGTGCTTTAACGCATCTTGAGGGATGCTGTGGTGGTTCTTGTGTTTGGTTGTGGAAGCTTGGGGTTGGAGGGAGGAGAAAGCAGAGGCGAAAAAGTGGGCGACGATGGACTTTTTAATCAGGCAGCGAAAGGGGAAGAGGGCGAGCGCGTGGGCCCCCAGGCCGGTGTGCCCTCAACCTTGGCTTCAAGGCGGCAGCACCAACAACTGAGGCACCTGATTGGCTGCTCACGACGGCCAGCCGGAAAGGGCAACTGTGAGTCACAGATCCGGGAGCACGCCCGTACAGAAAAGGACATGGGATGCGAAACAACAGAATGCCATTGTGCTCAGTGCTCACCTTGTTGCAGCCTCAGTCTGGCCCCAGCAGGGGGGGGAGAATGTGGACTGCGGGGTTCGGGTGTCTTTTCCAGACATCTTTGGACAATGATTGAGTTGGAGGACTTGGAATGACGGGTTTCGAACGACGTGGTTCGAACGACGGGTTTGGAAGCTGGATCAGTCCGACGGTGAGATCAAACGGTGAGATCAAACGGCGTCGTGGTTGACGATGATCGCTTCTTCCACGCTTCTGGGGAGTTGGGACGGGAGCTTGGAGGGCTTGGAGGGAGCTGTCAGCAGTGCCGGGTATTTTATGTTGGGGAAAGACACAGCCCCACCAACGTGACCAGCTTACCAATGGTATGCGGGCGTCGAGACCCACCTGCGAAGCGTACGGGCTGGTTGAAACTCAAGACCGCACACCAGCGAGCAGAGAAAGGGCACAGCCGAGGGCACAAACGCGGAATAATGTTTGGACAAGAGTGATGGTTGGGTCGAACTTGGGAGCAGACAGGGCGGAAGATGGAAAATGGAAAATGGAAAACGGCATGGAGGGAGATGGGAAAGACAGAGACGTTCGTCGAACCGAACCTGCCTGCGCAATGCCCTTAAAGAGGCAGGAACAGGCCAGGTGGGCAAGTACCCCGGGGTTGCTTTTGGCGGCTTTGCCCTATGAGACCGCTGTGAGAGGTACCTACCTACTCAGTACCTCTGTCCGTAGGCCTGAATAGGACTTGCAGTGCGACGCGCAACTGGCGAGCTGGCCTCGTCAACCAGTGTCGTAAGCTGTCCTTTTGATCCCTGGCAGTGTGTCCTGGGGTCAGCGCAAAGGCCTGCATTGAGCACTCGCTCTTGGTCCGCGACTCTGCGTCGTGTCTGCTTTGCGGTTGCCGAATCAGATTGCTCAATTGGAAGCAGTCGCGGCTTTTGTGAGTTTTGAGGATCGCGATGTCTGTGGACTCCTGTGGCTCCTGGGGTGCGGAATTGAGTTGTGACTCACTCCCGCCGTCGCTTCCAGCTTGGAGGAAACGCCGCTAGGCTGGTGCCCCCTGCGAAACTCATGCACAGGCCCCCGGCGGGCCGGCTTCTTCTGGGTCCTCGCTCGTCCTCGTCTCTTGGCGACGACCTCCGACATGTTGCATCCCAACTTAGGTTGTCAATTTTGCAACCTCTCACTGTGCCTCGCAGCCGCAAAGTGTGAATTTTGATTGTGGCTTTGGCGACCTTCCACTGCCAAAGGCATCAGACACGAACACGGCAAGATACCGCCTCGTCCCCGTTCCCTAGCACTCTACACAGGACCTTGTGTCACAAAGCAAGGAGGCGAAGAGGCATTGAAGACTTGCCTCTGCTGGCTGCAGGTAAGCACAGCGAATCCCTCCCGAGTCCCCGACTGCCTCGACATTAGCCGCCGCAACAGCAGGGCCTGCTCGGTACGGAATACGGATATGAAGGGGGCGCCGATGCGGAATCCGAGCGGAACTTGCGTCTTTTTCTTCTTCTTGGCGGTTCGTATCTCGAGTCGTTGAAAGACGGGCGGGAGTCGGGACTCGGGACTCGGTGCTCGCAGCGGATCAAGGATCTCCACCTCCGTCTTCTCCCGGGCCCGCATTGCGACCTTGGTCCTCCACTTCCCCACGGCCATCTCCCGCGGGCAATGCCGGGATGCCGGGCCAGTGGTACGGCGAGCCTGGCCACCCCGGAAGCATGCGCCGGTCTCAACAACACCTCGCAGGCCGCGCTCTCGGAGGGCTGAGTACAAGACAACTCCCCAGATGCTCTAGCATATCAACATTCCTGAGATTCAACTGCATGCTCTGACAGGTACAGTCCAACCAAACGACCCCCTTTTCCATCCAAACATTACCTGTTCCATCAAGATATTCCCCGTGGTATCATGTCCAACCTGGACTCCACGCATGCCAAACAAAGAAACAGCCGGAAATCCCACACGCCCTCTACCCTCTTACACGACATAGTACACGCTCTGACAGACCTTGGACCGTCCCGAACAAACCCAACCCAAGCCTCTCCTAAAACGTCCCCGACGATGGTTCAGCCCTTGAGGGTTGCACCGTCTCCGCCGGAGCGACTTCACGCGCCGCCTCGTAAGGCCGCCGGTGTGTAACAGACGATGTACCCGCCGTCGACCACGATGTCGTCGTTTTCATTGTTTTGTCCGCATCCTCGGCCTCGGCCTCCTGCAAAATCTTGTTCTTGCGCCCTACCGCAGGCCATTTCGGTACATCTTTTCCCTCGCGGACGGCTGATCTCGCCTCGCGGGCAGCCGCAGAGGCCTCGTCGAGCCACTTCTTCCACGCGTCGGTCATTGGCATGGCGCCGCTTCGCTCAACCCACGCCACCTTCTCGGTCTCGCGGATCGCATACCAGAGTGTGCGTGTGAAAGATGGGAGGCGCTCGACGTCCTTGATCGCAAGTTTCGGTACAATATGCGCATCTACAGCGTCCTTCGGGGTGATGTCTTTCATGGTATAGCGGTCCAGATCCCTAAAATGGTTAGTGCCGTCCAGACTGTTTCTCTTGAACTACGTACCAGAAATAGCTTGACGGGAGCAGTCCCAGCCCCCAATACACGGCGTTGAGGATGATATAGGACGCTCCGATTAACGCCTGGCTGTTCCACCCGCAATTGCCCAGGAGAACCACGGCAACCATGAGAAGGACCATTCCCAGCCCCATAAGGATGCGGTAGTAGTTATCTCCGACGACATATTTGCACTCCTCGGTGCCGCTGTAGAGCTCGCGCACCACCTCTTCGCGACACTTGATCAGCACAAAGGCTCCAGCACGTGTTCGGATGACAACGTCCCCCTTGGGGACCCTGTTGTCTGGCCTGTTCATCAACAGAGGCCGCCACCACGAGGCCCAACACGTCACGCTCGACGCCGCGCTGAGGAAGAATATGGCGAGCATGGCTGTTCCGTCCTCCCAGTAGCCAGCCACGATGAAGATGGCAACCGTCATGGCGAAAGACAGCACCGAGACGACATGAAGAGGCGACCAAAAGGCCGGCGGGACGGCGTAGCGCTCCATCTTGGTCTCGTTGCCCTTCTCCTTCTTCACTTCCCCCCCGATGCCCGCCACGGTATCGGTTGCGCGATCGAACCTGGAACCCTGACGTTGGCTGCGGTGCTTGAGGGGCTTGATCCCGTCCTTGTCGTTCTGGGCCTGCGTTTCTCCGTCCTGCACCTCGACTCCGGGTTGGATAGGGTCGTCATCGGGAAGCTGCAGTCCGGGCGGCTGATCGGGGGCAACATCCGGGAAAGCAGCCGGGCCGTTGGGCGCAGTCCCCGGCGTCGGGGGAGTGCGTGGCCCGCTCTCCAGATCCACTCCCATGTCCTCACTGATCCCCTCCAACGGCGCCCCCTTCCCAGCCGCCGCGCTCCCTTTGGTCCCTTTGCCCCTGCCCCTCGGCCTCCACCGCAAAGCCCGCTCCCACCACCCCTCCCCCCCCTCCTTCCGCAGAGGGACTTCCTTGTGCTTAATCTCCCACACCTGAAACGCAAACGCGTCCAGGTCGTCGAGCTGGTGCAGGATGTTGGCGAAGAAGCCGACCGAGTCCAGCACGGTGCCGCCGTAGACGCCGGCCATCTTGGCCGTCACCTCGGGCAGGCGCCGCGGCCGCACGCCCTTGAGCAGCGCCTGCGGCGCCGGGATCAGCCGCGGCAGCAGGCACAGCGTCGAGGCCGTCAGCGTCTGGGCGTGCACGGCGACCGAGGCCTCGCCGATGACGGCGAGCAGGGTGATGACGTCGAAGCGCCAGCCGCCGAGGTCGAGCTTGCCGGTCGGGAACCAGCCCTCGGGGGCCGCTGGGGCGTCGGGGGTGGACATGGTGGGTGGTTGGGAGGAGGAGCCTCTGGTGTAGGGTCCGGTTGGGGATGGCGAGTTTGGGATTGAGTTCCGGTAGGCTGGGTGAGGTGGGAGAGGTTACCGGTGGGTTGGTAAGGGGTTGGTTGGGTATCTCCTGTGGGCCGCGTTGAATTTATGGTTTAGTGACTGTCGGCGAAATTGTCGTCCTGGGGGTGTAGATGAAGGGAAGTGATGAATGGCCGCGTAGGCAGGTAGGTAGGCTCCAGAAGCGATTGAAGATGCTATTTGAGAGAGTTTTGTATCCTTGGAAGCATCAAAACGCTGTCGTCGCCGAGTTTCGAAGCGTCGAGCAAAGTATCGTGGGATCAAAGGTAGGATAGTATAGATGTGTGACCTCAATTGATACAACGAGGGGAGAAACACCAATCACCCAAACCACAAAAGACGAAGAACGCAAAAGAAGAGAGAGATTGAGGGAAGAGAGAGAAAGAGGCGAAGCCCCAAAAAAAGAATATCGTCTGTGTGTCTTTCCCACCAAAGACATGCGCCACCGCAGCCTTGTCGACGAGACAAGAGAAGCTGAGAGAGAAACCGATGAGAGAGGCCCGGGAGGGACGGGAGCATGGAGGGGGTCGTGGGTGGTGCGGCTGAGGCACACACACACTCTCACGGAAGCGCGTTACCTCTGTCATCCCCCCCTGCCGTCGACCAAAAAGAAGGGGGAACGAGCGTGATGTGTGATCGCGGACTCGTTGAGTGGTCGAAAAGAGGCGTTTGGGGTCCTGCCGAATCGAAAATGGGGGACCCGTATTTTGAGTTTGCGGGCTGGACTCGCGCAAGCGCCCTGCGGCTGGGTGGTTTTTTCTTCGTCAGTGTCTTTTGTCTCCTTGAGTTTCCGTCGCCTGGGGGCATAGAGGGAAAGGGGGGAGGGGCAAGGCTTTTGGCCCCCAACGAGCCATCATTTTCACGGCAAGGCTCTGACACTGGATGGCGGTGCTGTTTCCCGGAGAGGGTTGCAAAATATTGAGCCGCCTGCCGGTGTCTTTCTGATTCAGGGGAAACTGCAATTCTCATCATCCAACCCGGGCCATCATCAGCTTCATATCCAACATGATCATCCAAAACCCCCACTCAACATAACCTCAACAAGCAGGAAGCCCCAGAGTTGTGCGAGAATGTAAATACAAGAACAGCCGAAACCCCAAACTCCTTCTCTCGTCATACCGTCCTCCCGCCTCGTGTAACGACCCATAGCGCCCCGTGGCGGCCCAACCGACTGCCGCCTTGCCCAACCCCCCTCCCCTCCTGTTCCCCAGAGCCTTGCGCGCGTGCGTACAATCATCCCCAAACCCTCGGCTCATCATCAAGGACGTCGTGGTATCATGGTGAGAATCGAAGAAGCGCCAGCCACCATTGCTTCGCACACCAGCAAGCTCGTCCGTCGTTCGTGCTGGATCGATAAGAAAAGAGGAAAAGCACCAAGCCAAACGGAGGCCCTCCCCTCCGTGTGAAGGGTTGTCTTTGCCACCCGTTGCGCTGTTGATCTTCCTGTTGTAGTACCCTGAAGGAGAAGTGTTGCGCCGAGAAAAAAAAGAAGGATTACGCTGATGCCTTGGTTGTCGCCGGCTTCTCGTCGGTTGCCGGCTCCTCGGGGAGGAGATGTTTGTAATCTTCAACGACTTTCTTGCAGAATAAGTTCCACATGGCCTCCCAATCTGTATGGATGCGCGTCCGCGAGGCGTCGTCGAGGCACGAGTGCTCCAGACTCCACTCGATCAGCTGGCGGAAGCCGTGTAATGTCATGTCGGCCTTGCCGGCCATGGTCTGGTAGAAGTCGTGGGAGAGGCGTGACCTGTGGTCTAGTGTTAGCAACGCAAGGTACCGTGGGGAGAAGAAATATACCTAAAGAGGGTACTGTTATCCGTGCTGATTGTGCAGTGCACATTGCTGGCCAACAGGCTGTACATGGAGTGACCGTTGACGCGGGGCGTGAGGCCCAGGATCTCGTTGGAGATGGGGCAGACCTCGACGCAGATGTTGCGCTGTTTCATCTGCTCGAGCACATATGGGTGGCGGGGCAGCGCAAAGCCGTGGGCGATGCGCTTCGAGTCAAGGAGCAGGGCGTCTATCAAGTTGCCGTCCGTCTCGCCGCCGATCTCGAGGGTCTCGCCGCAGTGAAAGAGGAAGGGAATCGTGACTTTGTTATCTTTGCATTTCTGCTTGAAGGCGAGGAACTCGTTCACAAAGGCTTTGAGTGGCTGGCCTTTGCTCTCCTCGCCGACGAGATCAAAGCCTATGGCAGCTTGTTAGCTTCACAGATCGCATTAGCAGAGGGGCGACGGGACGTACCAGCTATCCAATCCGGCCATTTTTTCTTGAACTGGAAGCACTCCTCCAGGGCGTCCCCGACCGCTGTCGTGGTAAATGACCGCGGCGTGCAGTAAATAATCTTGAGCCCCTTGAGGACCTTGAACTTGTGCGTTCTCTGAAACTTGTCGTATGCGGATGTGATGATCTCGACGATGCCCTCGTTGTCAAATTTACCCGAGCCATCGTCTTTCCAAACTTGGTTGGTGGACATGAAGTTCGGTCGGATTTCGGCATACTGGATGTTGTCGTCGACGAATTCTTGGAGGCAGAGTTTGGTGTATCTCCGGTACGCTGTCTCGTAGTTGAACAGACCCTTCATCATCTGCGTCCTCCCGTTGAACTTTTCCCATGCGCTATTTAGGGTGTTAGTTTTCCTCGGAACCAAACCTGCTACAGGAGAGCTTACCCGTCGGCCGTCTGCAGAGAATTGTAGGTTTCCTCCTCGCCAAAGACCAACTTGTTCCTCAGCCAAGTGTCAACGTCAACAACCGGTTTGCCCTCATGAGCAGCTTCGTAGGCCTTTTCGAATCCGTCCAGAAAGGCCCCAAACTGCATGGGTGTCCGTGACGGGTAGTTTGGATCAAAGATGTTCTGCTTGCCGCCCCCTTTCTCGACGGTAGCATCGTCCATGATGCTGAAATGGATCGCACACCGATCAAAAGCTTCACCATCACCTCCCGGAACCAGAGGGATGTCGCTCGTGATGAACATACGGGGCATGCGCTTGGCAATGTTGATCAAGACCCCGGGCAGCAGGTTGGAGTTGAAGTGAATGTGCAGGTGGGCGCCTTTTGGCATGGTGCGGATGATCTTGTAGAGTTGGGTGTCCTCGATCAGCGTGGCGTTGGAGAGGAAGTGGTCGCCGTAGAAGCGAGGGTGCAGCTGGCCGCCGAACCCTTTCCTCGGTGGCGCCTGTCCATAGACATTCTGGATGTCGAGCTCCTTGACCTTTTGGAGTACCAGATTCGCCTTCTTCTCCAGCTCCGAGGACAAGAAGGTACAGCCATAGTCGAAGGCCAAAGCCCCCTCGAACTTGACGACCTGCTCCCGGGCGGCCTTGTAAGCAGCCTCATTAGTTGGAGGCACGGTCAGCTCTTTGGCGACCTGGGGCCTGGGAAACCCGAGAATCCGATCGAAGTCCGGGTCCTCAAGGACGCGATTGCTGACGACTTCATCGAGGGCCTTGGCCTGGCTGTACTGGGCGGGGGCCCTCTTACTGGCGTGAGCGTCAGCCATGGGCTCGGGCTTGCGAGGACGGAGAAAATCTAGCAGTACTTTGGCGATCTGAGATGGGGGTTTCTGATGGGCGACTTTTGCAGCTTCTTCCGGGTGCGAACCATTGCGATGGGGGTGGTGGTGAGAGTCGGGATCGCTGTCGTGGTCGTGGTCGGGGTGGTCGGGGTCGGATCCGGGGAGGCAGGCGCTGCTGCAACTTATGCCCATGAGCGCGTTGGCCAGCCCGGGCAGGTGCGATGACTTTTTGATGCGTGATGGACCGTCGACAATGGACGACAATGAGCGGAAGGCGTTACGGGGTGCGCTGGCGCGCCACGAGTCTTGACAGCTGTTTGCGACAACTTGCGACTGGGGGGTTCGGGACGAATTGGTGCGGCGGAATGAACCTGGCGATGAACTCACTGATCGCTTTGAACCAGGTCGTCCCACCTCAGCGTAGCGACTTTGTCCTCATGCGACGGAGAGAGTCCGGATACGGGTGGACGGAAGTAGAATGCTACTTATAAGCAGCGGTCAGCGGTGAGACGAAATTCTGACGGAGGAATTCTGGAGCAATTGTTCGTTGTCCGTTGTTGGTTGTTCCGTCCAGGTGCCAGAAGCCCGGGACGAGGGACGACCAAACGCTTCGCGACAAAGCCGCAGGCGGAATGCGCTGCCAACAACACACCTGCCGCTGCCGCCCTGCGGTCGTCGCCCAGGTGTCAGCCCAGCCTTCTCCAATCGCCGCGGGGTCACCTCAGCGAGATGTCTTTACCCCGCACGACTCTGTGGATAACATCGGGTAGTAATCGGGGCTGAGACTCATTTCCCTCCTACACCAGCCACACGGCAACACCAGCAACACATCGGGAGGGAGCGTCGCGGGAGCTGACCAATGGCGTGCAGTCGTCGTGTTTGTTTGAGATGGGTTAAGGGGAGGTTCTGCTTGAGTCGCGGCCTCCCCCAAATGGATGCGAGGAAATGCACCAAACAGAGCAAAATGCGGGGAGCTACAGGGGACGCCTCGTTCCAAAGCGGCGAAGCTGCCAGCCCTCCAGCCCTACGAGAACTGGAAGTGGATCTCATATGGTCGAGGACAACGGTCTGGCTTCTGTTCTACCTATTTTTCGGAAATGCCTTGCTGACAACCTCGAAACAGTCTCCACTTGGTACCCTGAGCTCTCGTCAGGCAAGTGCACTTTACGAGCAGCTGCGGTGAGGAACTGGGCAGGGCGGACTGCCAGACTTGACCAGCTCCCTCACCCAAGCAGATGCGAGACAGCTCCATCGACATGCCCCCGGCCCAAGTACCCACTGACACCAGATGTTGTCGGCACCAGGGGGTTCTATGGACACCAACACGACTGCCCCAGCCATATCGTCACTGTCTTGCCATGGACACAGCAGCCTCGATTCCCTTCCAAGGCCACCCGCCCTGCGCATGTGTCCCGCTTGGTCTCCTCAATCTCCTCAAGATGCGCAGTCCGAATTGTCCACCTGTCAAAAAGATGGATGCGTGGGAGGGCATGCCAAAAAAGATGGTTGTTGGGGAGGCTGGGAGTCGAACACCAGAACCTTTCTGCACCTGAAAGAGCCACAACCCCCTGTATTTTGTATGATGGGGTATCTTTTGGGCCTACATGTAGGCAGAATGGTGCCATGAGGGCATGAAGCTGCAGGTGAAGCCTCGGCTCCGGTAAGTCTGGAGTATAGTGACGTTTACATGCAGCGAGAGGTTGCCAACCGGCTGTTGACAGTTGATAGAACATGGAGGACACTAAAATCAGGGATATTAAGAAGCAGACATCACCGGCTTACCGGGCATGACAATACGTGCTTGAGGGTCAGATGGAGAGGAGGCATGAACAAACCTGATGGAAACAACACGGCAGCGCAAGCCCTACAGCATTGGATCCGATACACCACAAGGGCCTCCCCGATACCATCTGCAAGGCTTTCTTCAAGTCTATGTGATTGCCAAACTCCAGCGGTGAGGCCTGATCATGGCAGTGTCAAGGCAGCCTTCTCCTTTTCTTCCACTCACCCAACCCACAGCCCCGATAAAACGACATATCAGATGATGTACGGATGGCTCAGGCACCAGCATTGCAGAATAACCACACGAGAGCTTGCGTATATTACAGTCGTCTGGTCCACATGGCTGTGGTCCGACGGGTGGTTGTTACACTTGCCAGTCGTCTCAGACTGAGCCACTGGATGTCGACAATGTCATGGCAAAGTTGTCTTTGAGGTTGTTGCTGTTGACAACAGCCCTCAAAGGACACATTGATCTATGTTTGTACACCAACTAGATGTTCCATGACGCTACGCCCGCAATGGAAACCAACCAACAAGCACTGACGGTCATCTTTGTTGCTCGATTCCAACCTCCAACCCTCCCAGGAGCACCACGAAGAAAGAAAAGGAGTCCAAAATACAGTGCTATATTGTGCCTGGAGATCCAACTCCTCTCGTGTCCGGCTTTGATCATGATGCAAACTTGCGGCACGGCGCAACACGAGCTTACCTCTCTACACAGAACAAGTAGCTTTTGTCTTGAGCATCGCCATCACAAAGTCGCATTACGCTCACCGTATCCGTATATACCCCGTTCCCCTTGAAAGAAAAAAGCCAGGCCAGACAACAGAACTTCAAGGCATCACATTCCGAACAGCAGATAGGTTGTTGGCCTTTGCCTTTGGGGCTGTGCTCTCATCAGTCAGTCAGTCAGTCCACTTGACAGACACCTGCCAGTGTCCAACAACCCGTCTCTGCCTCCCAAGGGTAGCCTGGCCCGAGGGAGACATTGCGCCTGAAGTCTTCCGGCGGTTGACCCATCGAGCGAAGCACCCAGGTGTCCATCCCAAAGGACATTGCCACCATCCACCATGGACCAACGGCTTCAAGTCCCAAATCCCAAGCCGATGTGGCTGTGTGATGGACACCATTCACGAGGGTAAGTCTGCAATGTCTCACCGCAAACGCACACCATCCACCCACGCATGGCAGATGTTCGTGGTTCATGTCCCAACCGGTATATCCCACATAATCCAACCGAACAAAGCCTCCATGTCTCCATCCCCGTACTCCGTTCATCTCCATCTCAACGCCTACCATCCCGAGGTTGGGCAGCCCGGCAGCCGGGAATAACCAGCCTGCCCACCGCCGATGTGTATGTCAAACTCGCCAGTTTGAGGCAGTTTGGTTTGCAGCAGCACGCCTGCGCGAATCCACATTGGCTTGTACGTGTGGAGTTCTGCCACGAGCCGTCGATGGGCTGGGAAAGGCACTTTGATCCTGGGTCGGGAATGGGCTAGCCAGGACTCGCGAGGAGCCCAGTCGATGGAGGGGGGTTGTGCGGCAGGGGCTTGACGTGGCTGCTGTTTCCACGCGCGTGGGCGGGAGGGGCGTTTGCGATGGCTCCCTGCTTCAAAGTGGCATCTGGGTTGGTGGGGGACGAGCTTGAGAGAGGTGAGGTCGAGCGGTGAGATAGACAGGGCGTACCTCGCGGTGGGTGTCGCGAGATCGTGCCCAGAGGACAGGAGGAACCTGTCAAGATGGGCAGCAAGAGACCAGGGCAAGGTTTGCGATGGAGAAAACAGCGAGCTGGAGGAGATACTTGCATTTCCTTTCTGCTGCCGGATGTCTGGCCGCGAGCGTGACGTCAAATGGGTGGCAGGAGACGAGCGCGCAGAATTTGTCGCTTGTCCACGAGGGTAGCAGGCAGCAGACGATAAACACGCAACAGCATCAGTCACCTGCGAAAGGATAGACAAGACTGGGAACACAGAACAGCAGACGACAGCGAGAGGACAGGCAAGAGAGGACAGGCAAGAGAGGGCAGGCAAGTTGACACCCCCAGGACACAAGCTTCTTCCTCGCGACGACGTCAAGTGAGTGGGAGGAGACGAGGGCGCAGAATTTGACGTTTGTCCACGAGGGCAGCAGGCAGCAGACACACAATCACGACGAACACGCAACAGGATCAGTCACCGGCGAAAGGACAGACGAGACTGGGAACACGGAACAGCAGACGCCTGCGAAAGGAGGGCAAGGCAAGCTGACCCAAGGACACAAGCTTCTTCCTCGCGACGCGACCCGTAGGCCACGACAGCAATGAAAAAGATGGGTTGTTTTGCCAGACGACAAGACGAGGTTGAAATCAAAAATTCCGACCGGAACGGCCCCGAAGGACAATTCATGGCGGCTAGCACCACGATGTGCAATGCAGGCTCGCCGCCATGGCATTCGACGATTGGTGAGCTGCCGAAGCCCGATCAAGGTAAGTATGCAGAGGAGAGTCTTCCGTTGGTGTTTTGCAAAAAATTGAAAAGAATAAATACTTTTTCAATTATTTTGCCGCCCCACTTTTTGGCCCCATTTTTAGGGCGGTCAGTGGGTTGGTGGCAGCATGGGCCATCGTGTGCTCTCAGCTCCCAGCGGCAGACGTGCTGACGGGAATCGGGATGGCAATCATGAATCACGAGTGGAAGTGGGTCAGCCCCTGCCTGGAAGTGAGCATGGGCCCCACTGTGGCAGACGTGCAGGCGTGACAGCTGACGGGATGGCAATCATGAATCACGATGATGCCGGCGTCAGTCAGTGTGACAATTGACGAGATGGCAATTGGAGTGAGCATGGGCCATTCTGTGCTCTCAGCTCAGGCGTACTGGCGGGTGTGACAGCTGACGGGATGGCAATCATGAATCACGATGATGCCACAGCCCGATGAGAGAAGGCGTCAGTCAGTGTGACAATTGACGAGATGGCAATCATGATGATGCCATAGATTTGAGGACAAGATGGCAATCATGATGATGCCACAGATTTGAGGACAAGATGGCAATCATGATGATGACACAGATTTGAGGGACACTTTTCGGGCTTGACCTCCGACACATTTGGGAGCATAGGTGTTGTACCGCGGCAACCCTCCCCATCAGATTCACTTTGTCAAAAGGGCAATTCATGGAGGTTTGGTAATCAACGTATTGTGTTTATATCAAATCTTGGTTCCTCGACTCATGCCATTCCCAACCCATCGACCTTGTCGCTCAACCAATTTCCGGTCCCTCCTCCTGTGTATTTCCATCCCCAAACCTCAGCGAGTTCTCCCTCTCCGATATGCCCCGTCTCCCCTGGCCGGCGCAATATTTGCAAATGATATCAAGTAATTAAGACCCTCAAAGCAATGCATACCACGCCCCCGCCACAAAAGAGCCATCTCACACCAATCTAGTCATCAAACTTAATGCCGCCCATAGCATTGGTATCAATGCGCCCTCCCCGGTAGCTCCCCTTCTTCTTCTTGTTCTTCTCCTTGGTGAACCCCTTGCCCTTGGTGACAATCAGGTCCTCGTGAGCCTTTTGGCCCCAGTCGTGTCCGGCAAAGGCGTTGGACTGGAGCCGGGGGTCGACAAAGACATCTTTGCGGACACGCGAGAAAGGCTCAATCGTCTTCTTGGCGGCTGCTCCCTTGCCACGGTTGTTGCTCTTGGCCATCGGGTCGGGAGGAAGGGGCGCATCCTGGGCCACGGGGTACAGCTTGGGGGACGACGGACCGACTGTCACCGACGAGTCGGAGCCGCTCGACTTGTCTTCGGCCTTCTTCTTCTTGGGGGTGGGCTTGGCATCGCTCTCAGAGTCGGAAGAGGACGAGTCGCTGTCGGAGGGGAGGGCAACGGTGGTGGCCTTTGCGACCTCGGCCTTGGTGGCAGCCTTCTGGGCCTTGGTGGCAGCCTTCTCGGTCTCGGAATCAGAGTCCGAGTCGGAAGAGGATTCCGAGGGTGAGTCGGACGAGCTGGAGCCGGAGCTGGAATCGGAGCTAGAGTCGGAGCTGGAGTCGGAGCTAGAGTCGGCCTTTGCAGGCTCAGCCGCCTTGGCCTTGACCCTTTTCACGGGGCGGGCGGCCTTCTTCTTGGGAGCGCTCGAGTCGCTGTCCGAGTCCGAGGACGAAGAGGACTCGCTTTCAGAAACCGCCTTGCGCTTGAGCGACTTGGCTACCGGCTTCTTGGCTACCGGCTTCTTGGCCTTCTCGTCTTCGCTGTCGCTGTCGCTGCTGTCGCTGCCGCTGCTGCTGCTCTCGCTGCTGCTGCTAGACTCGGAGCTCGACGAGTCGTCCTTGGCGGGGGCATCTTCCATGTCCACGTCGCCAGCCTCGCTCTCGCTTTCGCTGTCGGAAGAATCGGAATCGCTGCTGCTGCTGCTGTCGCTGCTGCTGTCACTGCTGCTAACAGTGGTGACCTTCTCGGCCGCAGCCTTGATGCTCTTGCCCGACCCAGTGCCACTCAGCGACGTCTCCCAGGTCTGGAAAACATTGACAAGAGAGTGGTGGTCCTTGGTCTTTGACTTTTCCGCGCTCTTCCCTGTCCAGCCCTTCTTGGCGCGCTGCTTCGCAAACTCCTTGTGGGCATTCTCAAACTTGTGCTCGGAGAGGAAGTTCTCGACGAGGTCCATCAACTGGGCAGGCGGCTGCGAGGGCTTCTCAGCCTTGGAGGCGCTCTTGGAAGCGCTCTTGGAGGCTTTCTTCTCGGTCCCGCTGGACTTGACCTTCTTGGTGGCCATTTTCGGGGGTTTCGTCGGCGACGAGAGTGGGAGATCGTTGGGTATGGGTTTGGAGATGGCCGATGTGTTGGAAAAGAGCCACGCGGGCGGCGCTGACATGGGCAGACAGAAGGAGTATTAAAGAGGGAGACCCTTTGCGAATTGGTTTGGAGAGATGGCTGCGCCGAGGTCTGGAACGCGCCGCGAAAAAAGATTTTCCCTTCGCAAGGGAGAGATCGCGAACCGGTGCTGACCGCCTTTTTTTGCGTTTTCTGCCGCTCTTTCTACTGGACCCACTCGTACCTGGCAGGGTCACACCAAAAGGCAGGGATCACCTACCAGGTTATGCAGGGAGCCCGGGGGGGCTTCAGAGTCCTGATTGTCCTCCGACATCTCAACTCGAGTTTGGACTCGAGGTTTTGTCATGACCTCTATCATCACCACAATATGTCATATAGCAGATTCCCTTGTGATAGTTGTATCTTTACGTTTTGCAGGTACATCATCCATGCACCTTGGTTGTCGCAGCATTGAATCCGCCTCTACTTCAGCTCTGCTCTTCTCTTTTATCAACCAGGATGTTTCCAAAGAATTGCCAGGGAATCAAAGACAATGTCTCTATATCCAATAAAAAGAAGAGAATGGGTCATAGCGCCTATTGTCCGAAATGTCCCTTACAAGTTACGCCTTCTTCTCTGCCAACTGTGTCTCCTTGAGGACAAGTCGAGTTGCGACAGGGATTCCACAGCTGCCCCCTCTGCCAGAGCCCGGGCTCGCTCTGCCAGAGCCCGGGCTCGCCGTGCGGGCAGTCCCCTTGCCTCCCCCCTTCCCCATCTTCAGCCTCTCCTCATCCACCTGCTCACCACATGCCTCCCAAACCTCGGCAGCGGTCAGCCACGTACTCAGAAGCATGCAAACACCGACTGCCCCCTCGCTGACAGGCACCCATCCCACAACCACGCCCGGCAACGGAACATCCAGTACATTCGCAATCGTCTTCCTCAGCGTGCGATACCTCTTCCTCCCTTCCACCGCCCCGCCCTTGACCTTTATCGCCCCGGCCGCCGCACCACACACCAACGCGAACAGCCAGAACCGCTGGGACTCGACCCTCAACACCTTTCCCCACTCGGCGCCCCAGATGCTCACGCCCGGCACGCCCAGCACGTCGGGGAAGGTTAACGTCTCGAGGAGAAAGTACATGCCGTTGAAGGAGTGCGCCGAGACGGTCAGCCACGCATCCAGGGAGAGCCCACCGGTGCCGCTGGTAGAGAGGAGATAGGCAGAGTTGAAAGCATCGAGGAAGCGGAAGACGCGAAAAAAGCGCCGACCAAGGTTGAGGCGAGACGTGAGCCCCGAAAGAGTGGTGAGCGTTGAGACATCGAGGGCAGTCGGGCCGGGTGGGGGGACGGTCCCGGTTCTTGAGAGGAGATGGAAGAGAAGAACAGGTATGGCGGGGATGTGGACGAGGATGAGAGTGAGCGATTGGAGAAGACGAAAGGTACGTTCAAGACCGTCTATCAGGCGTCAGTTGTGAGCTCTCCTTGGCTGTGGGATGCGATGCCCATGATGTGGGAGGCAGGAGTCGTGTCAAGTGGCAGACAGAAAACGGCGGAGATACTCACAGGCGCTGGTCCCGAACTTGATGAACTGCTCAAGTGTTCTAGCCATCTTGACGACGACGACCCAACCGTCCCCGATCTTGCCAGTATCGTCGCTGGCAGTTCAAGGCTTCAATCTGACAAGTGAGGGGGATGGACGCAGCTTTGCGCGCGGTCTCTCCAAGACGCGAATTTGAACTTCCCAAAAGCAGGTTGATCCGCAAGGACAAGATGTCAAGTTGGGCTGTCGTCCGAGGCCAGCGCATCGAGGGAATATTGCGGTGAGGCGGATGCTTGATTGGCTCCCGGCCTTGGTCCGCTCCGCCCGCGCAACAGGGGTGTGAATTTCCCCGCTCGCCCCGGTCCCCGATGCTGCCAATGTCCGTCGAACTCGGAGCACTCCGTCCTCCGTGTTCCGGATGTCACTGTCTGGGGTCTGAATCTTCGGGACCGACCCGGATGTGTTTTTACCAACGGGCTCTAGCAGGGCGGTCACCGGACATACTCTAAAGTGACGTAGGGGTCGGCACGATGCCTGCTAGGAACTAACATCTGATGTCCGTTCCTCGCTGTAAATAGCTACCGGCGCCAGGGAGATTCTTCTACCCCCGATTAAGCTTGAGATGAAGGCGGCATATCCATGTTCCATCTCGTCTGACTCTGAACCAGACGGAGCCCCCACCACAGATCTCCAAGCCCCACCATCCCACATGAAAATCTCTGCCATGGCATGGCCATGCATCCCCCGTTGAAAAGCGGCAAAAGGCCACTCCCTCCCATCAAACAGACGGCAACTTGGCCGAGCGGTCTAAGGCGCCACGTTAAGGAAATATCCTTAATCACATACGATATCTTGATCTCTTGAGATCTTGACCAGTAGTTCCGTGGTCCGAAAGGGCGTGAGTTCGAATCTCACAGTTGTCAGTTACATTTTTGCCTCGTTCTATACCTCACCCAAAATATTTCATACTTTTTGACATCCTTCCCAGTGCAAGTTCAAGTCTCAACACATCTTTTTGCCAATACGCGCTCTTCTCAACACAAACCTCTGCTGCTTTGATGCCCCTGATTCCCATCCATCTCCATCCCACCACCGACCCCACCAACCCGCGATAACGATAAAGCTCCCAGGCACCCCGCCATCCACCACCACCGCCATCAACCCACTGACACTCACTCACACCCACCGTACCTCACCTCACCACCACTAACACTCCCCTCACCACCACCCGGCCACCCCAAAATGTCCACCCCCCCCTTCCCCTTCCCGCGCGAGTACTCCTTCCCCCCCTTCTTCACCCGCCAAACCAACCTCACCACGCACCACGCCCAACTCACAAAGTGGGCTTCCCTCGTCCTCGCCTACTGCCGCCACCACCGGCTCTTCAAGCTCTCCCTCTCGGCCGCCGTCTCCGACCCCCTCTCCACCACCACCAGCGAAACCAAGGAAAAGGACACGAGCGACCTCTTCCACAACCGCAAGCTCAACCGGCGCCTGAGCCTCGCCGACGCGCGCGAGGTCGTCGACTTTCTCCGGCGCGACGGGCGGGCCGAGTACGTCGACGGGTCCACGTCCGGAGGGGGAGGGGGCGACGTGGTCTGGGTGTACTGGCGGACGCCCGAGGAGTGGGCGGGCTTGGTGGAGGCGTGGGTGGACGAGACGGCGCAAAAGGGGAGCGTGCTGACGCTGTATGAGCTGACCGAGGGGGACGCGACGCGGGGGGCGGGTGCGTATATCCCCCTTCTTCTGCCTTTGATGTGTTGGGCTGGGGGCTGACTGATGGCGATGGACAGAGTTTCACGGCATGGACAAGGACCTGCTGCAAAAGGCGCTGGGGGTGCTGGTCAAGCGCGGCAAGGCCCAGATCTTTGGGCAGGAGGACTCGCTGGGCGTCAAGTTCTTTTGATAAGCGAGACAGTGTCCTGCCCCGGGATAGCTGGTACGTGCATGTGCATTGGGGACGAGGTTTCATTGCGACGGTGGGTGGAAAGGAGTACTATCTACAAGTACATGCGCGCGCGCTGCCTACATGGATATCCGCACGCGGACAAGAGTGCCGCCGCCAAAACCAGCCGGGTTATCGAAAACAATACTTCAAAAGACAAACGCCCCAGACGCCTTGCCCGCCATCCCTTTCCCTCTCCGCCGCCGCCGTCCGTGGACCGTTATTACAAGATGATCGAAGCCCGCCCCGCCAAAAGAAGCGCGCCGTTGTAACGCGCTGTTGAGAAAGCAGTTACTTGTAAAACTTGCTCACCAGATACGAATCGCGGAAGAACATCTCCTGCCTCATGGCGACATCGAGCAACCAATCGGCAATAACGATCCGTGGCTCCATGTGCCCCTCCCGCGCCATCTTCTCGAATCGCGGCCAGAGCAGCTTCTCCGACGGCAGGTTCCCCGACAGCAGGTACACGGGGTCGGGCGCCGCGCCGCCGTCTTGCTCCTCGGTCGTCGGCTTGATGGTCGTCCCGCTCCGCGCGCGGTAGATCTTGAAGATGGCGCCGTTGGCCTCGGCGATGGCCTGGAAGCTCTCGTAGCCGTTCTTGACATCGGCGGTGCAGTAGATGGGGACGTGGCGGAGCAGCTTCCCGCCGTTCACGCGGGCCCGGGCCACAGCCTCCTTGAGCGTCACGTCGAACTTCTTCTCGTTCTCCTTGTCTTTGAGGATAAAGTCCTGGGGATCGGCCTGCTCACCGGTTTCGAGGCAGGCATCGATGAAGGCCGAGTCGAGGATTTCCGCGCCCTTGGCGAGACCAATCAGAAACTTCTTGGTCCGCACGACGCGGGGGGCAGCTAGATATTGGTAGGACTGGGTCTCGCTGACGAGCTGGATGCCCATGTTGCGCAATTTTTTCTAGTTCCGAGTTAGCAATCGTGCGGTGACGGAGGAATTGTCCCAATGTACCTTGTCAGTTTCTTCCTTGTGAAATGGGCCCCCGGCCCATTTTGAGTACCCCGTCACACAGACTCGCATTTCGACCTGGGGAAGGGACGACAGTCTCGGCTTTTTCGATGGCCGCCTGCCACTAGCAGTCAGCTCCGTGTCGTCGCCCTCGGCCGGACTCGACTCCTTGGTGGAGCGTTCCTTGTCGATTTGGTCCGCGGCACGCTTGCCGCCCCAGGGGCCGTGGCCGTCCTTGGCTCGCTTCTTCTCCTTTTCGTACAAAGCGATATCTGTTGCAAGACCCTGAATCTTGGACAGAGCCTGCGACTTGGCACTTCGACTACCCGTGGACATGAGCGACGGAGTCTCGTTCTCCTTGCCGGATCGGACATGTCGACCTGTTGTCTTTGGCGTTGTCAAGTTGTCCAGCTTCGCCTTGCCGACAGCCTTGCTGGCGGCCTTGCTGGCGGCCTTTGGTACAGGACTCGATTCCGCCATGACGTCAATTTTGGTGCGCCCACTCTTGCGCGTCGAGTAGACATTTTCCTGGGCGGCGGTGAGCATCTTACGCTTCCGCATCGCCACACTGTCAAGGTCATCCTCGCCGCCGGGGTAGAACATGGCGTGAAGCGTCCGCTCGTCGAGAAAGGTTTGGCCAATAACCTCACCCAGATTCGTACGAGGGGGAAAGTGATGGAACTTGGGCTGCGTCAGCGACTGGACCTTGCACTTTGCGTAGCTCTCCTCAATCCAGAGATGGTTGACAATCTCCACGTTCCAATCTCTCGCAGCGTCCACCTTTTCGCTCGTCATCCGTGCCGTGATGAGGTGCGTGTTGTCGACTTTCATCGACTTGGTGAAGGTGGCGCCACATGCCGTGATGAGGTTCTCGAGGTAGATGCGCGCATCGCCGCCGTAGTTGGAAAGTGTGATGCGCATGTCCTTGAACCCCGGAATGCCATTCTTGGGAATCGGGTAGTGCAGAAGCCTCCGAAAGGGGGACGTCCATTCGTTGTGAGTGATGAGGTGATAGAGCCAGGCGAGGTTGCCCACGTCCTTGCCTTGCTGGGCAGCCCTTATATAGTCTGACCCCTCACGGTAATGGCAGACGAAAATGTCGCAGTCATCTACCGAGTCGACGACCATTCCTTTCCCGCCCTTGATGATTTCGACGAGAATTCCGCGTAACCTGGTCTCTCGGATCGGCAGGTCGTCGGAAAGCATGACCTTTTTGTTGGCAAAGACGGTGACCGGTTGTCTGCCTTGAAGCCCGCGGGTGGGTACCGGCATAGTGGCCCCTTCCAGCTGCTGGGAGGATGGGACTTTGACTTGATCGTGGACGCTGAGACGCAGAATTTCAGGGTCGGGGAGGAGGTATGGCCCCTCGTCGATTCGTTTTCCCAGGGCGAAGCAGTCATCGAACCTAGAAAGAGTAAGATTGGTACTCTCAAGTGCAGAGTATGGGGCTTACCAATGGGGAAGGACAATCTTGCACTTGGACTTTTTCTTGAGCGCTTCTTGGCATTTGGGGTGGTCGATGGTGAGCGCGCAGATATGCGTGGTTTGACGCGTCAAGTCCTTCGTCTCCATGCCACCGAGGGCCATGGTGGCACCGATGATGGTCTCCTTGTCGCTATTGGGGATGTCGGCACAGGTCAAGATGACGCTCGAGAAGATCATTCTTGGGTCTGGTGAATAGGGGCGGACTTGGGCGAGCTTTCCCTTGGCGACGGAGGACTTGAGCCAAGCGGCGGTAACGACGGGGACCATGGCGGACTGTGCCTCGACATATTCCACAAAGTCGATGGTGTTGGAGATGATGTGGGTAGCCTCGTGGACTCGAACAGTGGCTTCCTTGTTGGGTCTGAGTATCGTGGCGCCGTTGTCTTCTGCGACTGCGGAGAGCTGCCAGAAGTTCAGTCAGCTGGGGAATCGAATCCGCGGATGGGATGGAACTGTACCTCTACGATCATCTTCTCTGACAGAGAGTTACTCTGGACAAATGCAAGAAGACAAGAGTCCAGCAGGAGCTTCTTGGCGGGGGCCGGGTCCGACATCTTGAGGGTGTTCAACGGATCTCGACGCGACAGGGCGCGAATCCGTTTACATGAATGAGCTGGGAAAGGTCGATTGAGGGTGGGCGGGGGTTGCAAGAAATAAAAAGAGAGATCCTTGGGTGCCGCGTGGTCGTCACCCAGAAGCCATCAGCAAGAGGATGCGATATTTTTGGGTGGGTGGGCCGCGACCTTGTTGCTGGGAGAGGGAGGGCGTTTGTCTTGGTTCCTGGTGTTTGCAGGAAGACGCGTTCCAAAAAGATGGCCGTGTGGGGCAACGCGAGGCAACCGCGAGTCACCTGATGGCCCAAGCTTACCACTTTAAACCCTGGCCGGGATCCGGGTCCAGGCCCCAATTCACGAATCACCGTGTCACCTTCGTCGAATTGATGAGTCTTTTGACTCTTTGCTGGGTGAGTCCTCGACATCAATCGTCGGGTCACTGCGACTCGGGGGGACGCGCATCTGCAATCAATGTGAGGTACCTATCCGTATCTCGGCATGTAATGTACAGAATCACGCAGGTACCTACATTTTTAATCCTGCATTTTTTATTTCTTTTGGATAACGACACCCCTGAGACGGCATCTTCCGACCCCACGAAATACGGATACATGTCAGCAGTTCATGTCAAGTTGTCAACAAAGAAAGTCTGACAGCAGCCAAGTTCAACACCCACCATCTCCATCAAGGTTTCAAGGCAACGGGGGCTTTATATACGGAAGTGCCTGTCGATTTTGTAACATCACTTCCATCTCGCCGACGACCTCTACAGCTCAGCGACAACAACAACCCCTGGGTTTCATTGCGCAGACCCTGGGGGGGAAAAACACCAATACGGTATCCATCACCGCCAGGGAACCTCTTCAACAGACATCACGACCATCGCTTCCACCACTCCTGGCCCTCAAAATAAAGGCGGGATGCCTTGGGAGGTCCGCGAGGGCACAAATCCGACAAGATGGGCACCATCGCCACCATCGCAACCGTAGTCCTGGCCATCACCTTCATGACCTTTGTCGCCTTCTTCGGCCGACTACCTGCTCTAAGACGGACCCCCATCGCCTGGCTGCACCGATGCATCTGGGTCTATCTCCCGAACGGCGTCCTCGGTCTCGACCAGATCCTCACCTCAGGAAGGGCAACATCGTCCTGTGCCCGATTCGGCCGCTTCATCGCCAACGACCGACACCCAACCATCTTGATATTCTTCTTCCTCCTCCTATCCGTCGGCGAATACCTCTACCTCCCGACCGCCTGGCCCCGCCTCACCCCCGTCCAAAAGGTCACCGGGGCCATCGCCATAATCCTCCCCTACCTCTTCCTCTACCTCGCCGCCTTCTCCGACCCCGGCTTCGTCACCCCCTCCAACCACGCCCGCGAGATGGCCCGTTACCCCTTTGACTACTCCCTCTTCCACCCAGGCACCACCTGCCGCACCTGCCACCTCCCCAAGCCCCCGCGCTCCAAGCACTGCTCCGTCTGCAAGCGCTGCGTCTCGCGCCTCGACCACCACTGCATCTTCATCAACAACTGCGTCGGCGCCGGCAACCAGCACTACTTCCTGCTCCTCCTCCTCACCACCGGGATCCTGACCCTCTACGGCGCCTGCCTGGGCGTGCACCTCATGGCCGTGGCCATGCGCGCGCGCTTCCCCGCCTGGACGCTGCTGCCCTGGCGCGGCCCGCTGCCGCTCAAGCAGTGGCTCGTCGTGTGGACGTGGGGGCTGCAGGACGCCGTGGCCATGGGCGCCGTCACGCTGCTGGCCGGCATGACGACGCCGCTGGTCTGGGGCCTGCTGGGGTACCACGGCTGGCTGATCTGGTGCGGGACCACGACCAACGAGTCGCTCAAGTGGAGCGACTGGCAGGCCGAGATGGATGAGGGGACTGCGTTCAAGCGCCGGATGGCGGCCGACAGGGTCAAGGACCCGGCGCTGGAGCCCGGGTGGACGAGGTGGCCGGCCGAGACGGAGCAGATTCTCGTGAGGACCGATGATGGGAAGCCGCCGCGGAGTCACTTGGTGTTGCCGGGGGAGGGGGAGTGGGAGAGGGTGTGGCGGCTGAGGGATGTGGAGAACCTCTATGACTTGGGGTTCTGGGACAACTTGGTCGATGTGTTTTTCCCGGATTATGTGTTTCGGGATCCGCAGACGCCAGTGGCCGAGCGGAAAACAAAAAGGAGAGGGAAGAAGAGGGCGAGGAGTTGAAATGTAGGGGAAATGTGGACACAAATTCTCGCGCCGCACGAGTTGAATCTCAAATATATTGCCCAGAACGTCCATGAAAAGGGGTATCATGTCTATCACATCCAGCCATCTACATCGCACCTAGTCCTACAGTGGTCCATCTAGAATGTGGCCTTCACCCTCCTCTTCTTCTTCTTCTCCATGGCCATCTGCAGCAGAGCCTCCATCGAGGTAATCCTGCCGTCGGTCTTTTCCTCTGCCGGCTTCTTTTCCACCGGCTTCTCGTCAAGCTGCTTTGGCGACGGCCCCCAGTTGATCTGGTCAAACGGCACAATCCTTTGCGCCTCGACCTTCTCCTCCTCCACCTGCTTCTCCGACTGCCCCCAGTTGATCTGATCGAACGGCACAATCTTTTGCGCCTCAACCTTCTTCTCCTCCACCACCACCGGCGGCGGCATCGCCACCGCCTTCCTTTTATCCTTGACCAGCCCCACCATCTTGCAAATCGCCCACCTCGCCCCCTCCACCCCCAGCCCACCACCCTTGACCGGATCTCCCGCCCCGGTGACCCAGATCTCGTTCTCCCACCCATTCCCCTCGCCCCATTTTGTCCCGCCGCGCCCCTCCACCCGCCTCAGCTCCTTCCACACCTCCAAGCACGCCTTATCCATCCCCTCCTCCCCATACCCGACCTTATCCGCCTTGGTCATGACCACCATCGTCCTCACCCTCGCGTTCCTCAACAACGCCAGCGCCAACCGATCCCCATCCTTGATCCCCGCCTTGGCATCCACCAGCACCACCGCCCCCTTCAACATCTTCCTCCGCTTAAAATACTTGTCAATCTCCACGCCCCACTCGCTCCTCGAATTCAGCCCATACCCGGGCATATCCACCAACACCACCCTCCCCACCGGCAACCTCTCCTTCAACCGCCCCCCGACCTCTCTTCTATCCCCGCGCGACCCCCCCGCCGCCGCCAGCGCCTCCCTCCTCTCCTCCTCCCGCGCCGCCAGCGCCGCCCTCGCCACCGCCCCCGCCACCCCGCCAAACGCGTACCCGTTCATCGTCACCGTGCTGCCCGCCCTCGCGCTCGTGATGGCCAGCTGCGCGCGCCGCGCCTCCAGCCCGTGCGCCCGCCCCGCCTGCGCCGCCCCCAGCCCGCCGATCGCGTTGATCAGCGTCGACTTGCCCACGTTGGAGCGCCCGAGCACGCACACCTCGGGCGTCGTCGTGTTGGGCGGGAGGTGGAGGAAGCGCGGGGCCGAGAAGAGGAAGGTCGGCGGCCGCGCGGTGAAGACGGCCGTCGCGGCGTCGAGGGCCGCGGGCGGCGGCGGGGCCGCGGGCAAAGCGCGCGGGGACGGGTCGTTGGAGGGGGGCGGGAGGTAGGAGATGGAGGGGGCCGGCGGGGGGCCGGCGGGGGGCGGGGGCTTGGGGGTTCGCTTTGGCTTGGGGTCGGTGGGGGCGGGTTTTGGTGCTGGTTTGGGGGTTCGCTTTGGTTTGGGGGCTGCGGGGGCGGCTTTTGGCGTTGGTTTTGAGCTAGGGGGTTTGGATTTGGTGTGCCGACCGGCGAGGTGCGGCTGGCTTTTGAGGTTTAGTTTCTTGGGTGGGGGGGTGGTTGTTTTCGATTTCAGGGGTTTGTTGGGGGTTTTTCGAACAAGCTTGTTCGCCGGTGGAAGTTTGGAGCCGGGCACCCTTCTGGGAACATGGGTAGACTTTGGCTTCGGCTTCGACTTGGAGGATAGCGGTGTTCTTGAAGTTTTCTGCGGTTTCTTTTTCGGCTCCTGCTGGTACTTCACATCGCTTTTTGGTTTTGGGGCACCCGAGACGAGAGGAGCGCCGGCGCGGCAGGTGGTTGTTGATATGCATCGGCGGAGGACGAGGTGGCGGAGGGCCGCAGGCATGGCAAATATATTTGCCATGTTTCTTGTTAGTAACGCCATGACGGCGGTGCTCGTGGGTGGTGGGAGCCGGGGAGGTTGATGTTCAGAAAGTTGCGATCGAGAAATCGCAGATTTCCATACCAGAAAAAGATGCCCGCCGGCGTAACGATTGCCTGCCGGAACGAAGCCTTCAGATATCAAAATCAAGGGTTAGGGTCACTCTTTTCGTCATCCCAAAAATCATCAACGCAGCAATTTTCCAACACCATCACCACCCTCACCACCACCCACCACCCGCCTCCCAAACCGAAACCGCCACCCACGCCCCCCCTTCGCCGGCCACACCACCCGCAACCCCACGAACAGGACAAAAGATACCCCAAAAATGTCCACCACCACCAACCTCCGCACCCTCTACCGCGCCCTCCTCCGCGAGCTCCCCCCGCGGCCCATCCTCTCGTCCCCGCGCGCGCCCCTCTACCAGCGCCTGCACGAGAGCTTCTCGGCCCCCTCGCCCCCCATCACCGCCGCCGAGGCCGAGCAGTCGCTGCTCTACCTCCGGTCGCAGCGCATGTACGCGACGCTCCTGGAGCGGTACAACCCGGGGATGGGCATGGACCAGGACGAGCGGGTGCGGCTGAGCGCGCGCAAGGTGGGGATGGACCTGCCCAAGGAGTATGGGGGGGAGAACTGAGGGGTTTGATGGTATGGGGATGGAAAATCTCAATGGGTTTGGAGTTTGGAGTTTTTGGTTGGGGGCTTTGCGCATTGCGGTGTGAAGGTGTATATGGAGGGGACGCGGGAGCGCTATCGCTGCTTGGTGAGTTTGGATGCTCTGATTTTGTGCTCATTCGTGAAGCTGACGGGTTTAGGGGGTTCAGATCGGCCTTGACAGACTTGGGAGGCTTGTATATACTGTATCATACATACCTATTGCATACGGTTACGACTGGAGGCAGAGTGGACGATATTCCCACCACCTGATACAGACCAAATCCTGCATCGGCTGGTTCAATATACATTATCAGATTCGGTATATCGCGAGATACGGAATGCTATGGATCAACATGTCCAATCTACCTCCAACCACCCTCCAATTTTACCAATCTCTTCACCCCCCCCCCAATCCTCAAGTCAAGCAACAGACCAACCGCTCAGTCTCGTCGCAAATATGTTGCTGCATATAAAAAGGGGTATCAACAAGGCCACAACCCAACGCTTGCGCCCCCCGTCCACCGAGAACATGATCTCTCCCAGATATCCAAAAAGCCGAGGCGCCCTCACCTCTCCCACTGTCGACAAAAGAACCTCAACCACCGCCCACCCCCCCAACCTCAAAGCTCTCGTCCCACCCGCCCGTCTCCAGCAACCACCCGCCCACCCTCTCCTTGACCCCGTCCACCGTCTCCCCGATGGCGCTCGTCCACTGGTCCTGCACCACCTTGACCTTCTCCTTCAAATCGTCCGTCAGCCTCGCCCCCTCAATCACCTTCATATCCTCGACCCGCTGCGCCTCGCACCCCTGCGCCTCCATCACCTTGGCCTTGGCCACCACGCACGCCTCCTTGACCTCGTGCAGCAGGCACAGCAGGTTCGTCTGGCTCTCGATAAACTGATACGTGCTCTTCTCGGCATGCAGCAGCAAGCTAAAGAGATACTGCATCGGATGATCCAGGTAGCTCGGATTCTCCGCATACTCCCCCGGCGGGATGCGGATCCGGAACCCGTCCATGTCCCCGGCGGGGATCTGATCCAGCAGCCGCTTCAGCGGCGGCGCAATGTCCCAAAACGCGCTCAGCTGCACCTCGACGCCGCGCACGACCGTCTCCTCCACAACGGCGCGGAACTCGTCGGCGCGCTGCAGCGCCTCCTCGGCGTACGCCACGGCGCGCTTGGCCCCATCGGCGGCGAAGAACGCCCTGGCCGACTCCACCTTGTCGTCCTGCCCGCCCGCCAGCCGGTACGGCACCAGCACAAAGTCGCGGTACCGGTCGTTGCGGTCCGAGAGCATGTCGTGCAGCGCGCGGTGCAGCGTCTCGCGCGCCTCAAAGATCCACTTGAGGAGCGTCAGCTTCTCGAGCAGCTCGGGCTGCTCGTCGCCCTCCTCCTGCGGGAGGTTGGGGTTGGAGTCGCGCGTCTCGTCAAAGAGGCGCCCGCGCAGCTCGTCAAACAGCGCCGTGGCGCGCGTGATGCGCCCGTGCAGCCCTTCGTTGACGGGCATGACGACGGCCGTCTGGAACTCGTCAAAGATCTTCTTCTCGACGTCCTTGATCTTGGTGTGCTCGTCCGTCTTGGCGTCGGCTTCGATGGCGGCCGCTTCGGCGTACCCGAGGGCGCCCGACGATATCTCGGCCTGGAGGTTCTGTCGGAGGTGCTCGGCACGCTGCTTGGCGGCTTCGGCCTCGTCGGCGCGGATCTTGGCCGTGTTTTGGCGAAAGCGTTCCTGGGTGGCTTCGAGCTCGGTCAAGTCGCTGATGGTGCGGATGGCGGCGCGGATCTGGGCCAGTTCGGGGTGGCTGTTGTTGACGGCGGGGTGGTGGCGCGGGTACGGCGGCGGGAGGGTGACGAGGCGGGAGACGTCGAGCTGATCGGGGCCGGGGGTGGTGGAGGTCGGCGTGGAAACGGAATGCATCGAGTTGCGGTACCCGGAGGAAGGTTGCGGGGTCGTCGCCTCCTGGCGTGTCTGATCC
The DNA here is from genome assembly GCA_030685255.1 of Podospora conica. Classification (NCBI taxonomy): domain Eukaryota; kingdom Fungi; phylum Ascomycota; class Sordariomycetes; order Sordariales; family Podosporaceae; genus Podospora; species Podospora conica. The sequence continues at coordinate 30,492 of MU839567.1, forward strand.
TGCTCGTGCCATCCAACCTTTTCGGGTGGGTATTCGTATGCGGCGGCGTCGCTCGAGCCGGCCGCCGGCGACGATTGCGGCTCGTCTGTCCATTGGAGGGCCTCGCGGGCTTCCTTGGGCACGCCCATGTACTTGGACTCCCGCTTCGATCGCTCCATCCTCGAGGAGCCCGCACCCACCGAGTCAGCCTCCCACCATCGGCTGGCAGGCCGTCCACGGGAGTCCTCGTCAGGGATGTCCCCGACGCTCATGCTGAGAATGGGCGACAATGAAGGCATGTAGTTGTTCGACTGCCAGTTCCCACTCCCATTGTTCTGAGGGCTGGGTGCAACCGTGGGAGACGATGGTGGGTTCGAGGTTGACGGGGTAGACACGGAGGATCCGTTCCCGTGGAAGCCAGAGCCGGTCGAGCCGCGGTGCGACCGCGGTTCGGACGACATGGGCGTCAGGTCCGCAGTCCCGCTCGTCGCCGAGGTTATTGACTCCCGCCGGTCGGCCATCGGACGAAAGAGGTCGCGCGTCAGGTCGAGGATCTCGGATCCCATGGCCCCGATGGCCGTCCCGTACCGTTCCCTCCGGATCCTGGACTCGCTCACAAAGAACTCGGCAAACAAGCGGACCCGATCAGCATCGGATTGAGCGTGGGCCTCCTTGTGTGCGAAGGCGGCGAAGCGCTCGATGGTACCTCTGGCAAACTCTCCCGTCCCTTGAGTAACGGCGTTCTGCTTGGAGAGCTGTCTACTTGGCGAGGACGGGCCATGCGACGACGAGCGACTCCCGGTCGGGGGCGTAGGCAGTGCTCTCGGAACGGCGCGGTGTGTCTCGGGCATCTTTTGGGCCGATCTAGGCGTCGTTTGGTTAGAGGGATGTGCAGAGTGTGCAGAGCTGATGGGGCCCCGAGGCGTCGAGCCCCTGGATCCCAGGCCGTCCTCGGGCGACTGTCCCGACCTCGGGGTTTCAGCGGCGCGGCCGGACCGTGGTGTCCCCTTATTAATGGTCAGCCGTCTTTGTAAACCGCTGGCGTTGGGAATCACAATGTCCTGCAAGGGCTGATCCGGGTTGGACGAGTCGGTCGAGTTGCGCGCACTGCCCCCTCTTGTCCGACTCTCGTTTCGACGTTCCCGCAGCGTCTTATCCACCCGCACGGCATGGTGACGCGAAATCAGACCATTGGAGCTCGCCGACGACGCGGCAGATTCTGCATTCGCGCTCGAACTTCCGATGCTCGACGTATCGGTGCCCTGTGACGTCCCTGTCCCATGATTTGGCGACTCGGAGCTTGGTGGGTGATCCGGGGATTCCTCCTCCCAGTTTGCCGGTGTAGGGGGCACAGGTCCGAGAGCGGTGACACCGCTGGGGGGCGGCCGGCGGGTTGGCGGTGATACAATAGGCTCGCTGCCAGAAGATACTCTTTGAGCGCTCTGCGAGCGAGCGGTTGATGGCGGCGGTCCAGGGGGTGGGGGTGGGACTGCTGCCATGGGATCCCATCGGACTTGGGACGAAGATCGTGAGCGCGCAGACACGGGTGTGCCAATCGCTGGTGTCGATGCTGCCCTCCTTGCCCCGGGAGCCATCATCTGGGACGAATCCGAGTCACTTCGTGTGGGTATTTGAAGAGTCAGGGGGCCATTGTTCCCTGGGAAGACACGCTGCATAATGCCAACACGAGGAGACTGGTTCTGGTTGTCTGTTGGCATGGGGTTCTGCTCTGCCTCCCGTCTCCTCCCCAGCGATGGCAGACCGAAGCGTCTATCTCGAGACCCATTCCGCCCCGGTGGAGGGGGGAATGATGTGTTGGCCTGCTGCTGCTGCTGCTGTTGTTCAGGTCTTTGCGCCGGGGGTGGAGGTGGCATGCGGCCTCCGGAGAGGGAAGGTGCGTGCCCAGGCTCGAATACCATGCTGGTCGGCCGTGGCCCGCTACGAGGAGGAGAATATGGCGGAGGGGGGAGGGGAGATGCTGTCATGATGTTAGCGCACAACGACGCAAGAGCCGGAATATCATCTCACATTGACCCTGCTGCTGCTGCTGGTGCTGCTGCTGGGACTGCATCTGCTGCTGTCGCTCCGAGGGACCGACAACGGGCGAGCCTATCCATTCTTGCGGGTTGTAGGGCTGGATGGCGCTGACGGGAGTGTGGCTGCTTGAGAAGGGGTTGTGGGAGGTCATGGACAGGGCCGACTGTGGTGTCTGATGGACGTTGTGGCCCGGGAAGACGCCCAAGGATGCCGTCAGGAGGGGATTCAGACCGGCGCGCAACCGCGCCGTCGGATCTCGCGAATTTGACATGACGTGGGCCATTGGGAAGATGTTGGACGACTTCTTGCTGTTCCCAGACTCGCGAGAGACGACCAGTGGCTCCCTGGAGGCAGGTGCCCGACCAGATCAACCAACCTCTGTCTCTGGACCGTCGAACCACCACCAGAAATGGGCTCCGATAGCCTCTTTTGTTCACCTCTCCATCCACAAAGGGGCGACTGGGGGTGTCGTTGCGGGACGAGGAGGGGCGGTTGCGGGAGGTCGACGACCTATGTGCTGGGCACTCCCATGACCGTCGTCAGGCAGCGTTGGAGGGTAGAGGAGCTGCAATGCTGGGCCCAAGGCATTCGAGGTTGTTTGCAGATGGGGGATGGGCGGTATGGCGGCAGTAAAGGGCCCCCGTTGATGGTTGGTGGGAGGGGGTGTCGCACAGATAAAAAGAGCACCGCAGTGAAGAGCAGTGGTGGTCCGACGGATGGTGTCCAGGCCGTCGACAGTATGGAGTGGTGCAGACGGACTCGACAGGGGACAGGGGGAGGGGATCGAGACACAACAGGCTGCATTCCGTTGCATTTTGTTCCTTGTGCTCCCCCCTGCGCCGTCACTGGCTCACTGGTAGGTCGCCCGGAGGGAAAGGTGTGGGAGGGGTGTGCTGAGAGGGCAGGAGGGGCACAAAGGCAGAGCTGCATGGAAAGGCGGCAGCCGGCCTCCCGCTTTTGCCTCTCTGCCTTTGGGCCTTGGCGACTTGATACAGCACGTCCAAGTCCAGCCCATCCGGGTCTTGGGTCCCTTCCCAGAACGGGCCTTCTCCGCCGCCGTTGATTTCGTTGCCGATGCGATTGTGACGCTACAATATCGCCGACCATAATGCTTGAGGACAGAGGATATTCTGGGCTAATTAGGTAGGTATTCTGGGCTCTGGACCGATGCTGGACACGGAGAATATCGCCGGGGTTCTTTCTCATCGCGAATCGTCGATGGCTTCGTGCAGAGCACCCGAGTCACACCTTCACACCGTCCTCGACGTGCACCCTTGGGTTCTTCCATGTCGATTGCCGGACGGTGCAGCCATCCAAACGGCGTCCGCCCTCCGGTCCACCGTCCACCGGGGACGGCAGCAGCTGCTGCAAGACAAACATGGCCTCGCCGTGGCCTGCCATCCCACCGGCTACATCTATCTACGGCAAGGAAACATTTTGTTTCCATCTGTCACACACCAGCCACACCATCATCAGTACGTTTCTGCCCGGCCGTCCGAACCTTCAAGGCATTGAAACCGCCATCGAGCCCCGCCAGCAGCCTGGAGGACCAGACCGAAACCAACCCCGAAGAGGGGTAAATTCAAGCAGAAAGAAAAAAGAGGGCAAAACACACACGGCTGTTGATTGGCCCCCTCGGCAGAGGGTGTATCGGCAATCTATTCTTGGGACAGGGCCAGACCATGATTGGGCGGCACCGATGCGGTGACTGGTGACCTGGAGAAGGGCGCTTAAGTTCGTCGCTCTGGTTCGTGCAATGTGATTCGGCTTGCTGGTGAAAGCAGCGTCGCCGCGAGATGCACACGCACACGGCTGCATTAGCGGGCGAGATGGATATGCCCCCACAGAAATCCACGTTGCTCTGTGGCTGGCACCACGCTCTCCCCTGCCCGTCCTTCCGCTCCCATCTTCATGCAAAGCCAAAAGCGACCACAAGAAACACGACCATCACGACATGGCCAGCCTCACCCAACGCCCATTTTATTGTACCGTCCTTGGCTTCAATATCGACCGTCGAGAATCAGCTGATTTGGGGACACCCTCTCGAGACCCTCTGCCCCTTGCCTCTGAAGCGAGAGGCGTCAGTTGTTGAAACAGAATGGCGGTTGATACCCCCCACGTCAACGTCTGATATCCTTCGAGAAGCATGCCACCAGCAGCAACCTCACCAGACTCATGTCTGACCTCTTTACAACTCCTGCAGAACCCAACATCAAGCCATCACAGCACACTATGGACCGAAACACATCATCTCATCTCAACATACTTTTGTCTCGACACGCCTCACATGTAGTCAGTCGCCCTGCGTGGATGGCATCCAGTTCAGCCCGGGCAGCTCTGGGACAAGATATTAATAGCCGAGGGCAACAGCACTTTGTTCATTCGTCGCCCATTCGTCTCCCCTTTGTTTCCGCACACGGGACACTTCCACGGATGCCCAACAATCCGTGGTTCTCATATACCCCGTTGCTTGTTTGTGTCGACACAAATGGCTATACAAATTACTTCGATCAAGCAACTGACCAAAATAGTCTCATATCGAGTCACGGTGATCGGAGGGATGGAGGAAGCCCATCTTCGTTGAGATTTCGAGGTTCAAGCGCGTCTAAGCGCTGCAGCCGCGCTAGCAACAGCTCCCCACCGCCTGTGGTCCAGGGGACTTCCCCATCAATCCTTGGCCGATGATGCAGCTCAACGTCCGTCTCTCGACTCGAGACAACCTGTGAGCCGGTCTCCGAACCGAAAAGAGCAGAGACCCGGATGCCCGAGACAGAATGCAGAATAAGCCTCCTTCTGTTTTTAGGACTCCGAATCTATCCTGCAATGTTCAGATCCAAGGTTGACAGACACCCGCCGCCGCTCTCGCCAAATCAACCCTCAAAGAAACTGGCTTACACGCCCCCCCGCCAACGTCAACAGTCACCAGTGTACATCCATGTAATCCCTCAGGATCAACGGGGTGCTCCCGCACGATATAACACCGCTCCTGTTTGATGCCCTCCTTTCGCGCCTGCGCTTGTCACTCCTCGCAGCTGCACTCCTCCACTTGGACCCTTGGCAAAAGCATCAGGATGTCGTCAACCAGGGGTTTGGGACCAAGTGGCGCCTCTCGCAACCCGACTGGACCGACCTTTGCCCCTAAGGCGGTCCGCTCTCTTTTTATATTTTTGGAACACACTGGACCCGGTATGGAAAGGCTTCTTGCTAGAGCACAAGCTAGCACTGGTGACAGCTAGCAGTCGGTGTCAGATTTTAACCTCTCACCGTTTGTGAGAACAGCGCGGTGGGGCACAGGTGGTGAAGTTGCCAACTCCCGTCTCGTCCGGTGATGAATCAAAATGACTCCTGTAGAGAGGTCTGTGGGAGTGAGGCGTCGCGGCACGGCCTTGAGGCCTGCTCTCCGTCATCCGACATGTGGTCCGAGGTGTCAACGCACATGTCATCGCGGCGGCGGGGGGGTCTGGTGGAGGGGGGTTAAGCGCACGGAAGATGCGTTTTGATCCTCGTGGCGCCGGTATCACCCTTCTTCGGGTGATGAAATGTCCGCTTCTTGTTGAAGTTATCTCCGACAGGGTAGTCCACGTAAGTGGATGCTATTCCAAGCTCCCCAAGCTCTCCAAATCCATCTCTTGCCTTGTTGTGGGAGATTTTGTGACCTGACTTTGGATCTGCCGTGCAAGATATATCGAGAATAGATTCGGCCACTACGTCCTCGGGGACTGTGCCTGTTCCACTCGAGCTTTCTGGTCAAAAGACGTCCACTCCCAAACGATATCTGCAAAGAGGCAAACATCATCCGGTGTTGGTGTTGGTCATATCTGTCTCGCAACACCAACTCCCAAACATACCATCGAATGCACGGAAGCGAAGGCACGTGAAGCCGTCACCCGCATAACGGGTTCCGTTTGCAATATCGACAACGGCGCAGCATTCAGCACTGCGTCAGGCCAAATTGGAATGCGGAACGCTCAGGAGTTAAAGTTGGTTGCTCCAACGAATGATCAGATGTGGTCAGCTGTGAAAACATGGTTCCCGGTGGACTCGTGAATGAGCAGGTGTTCGTTGGCTCGTGGCAACTCTGGGCTTTCGGGTATCGAATGGCCCATGGAAATGTCGATATTAGAACGGGAGAATCAGAGTCCTGAAAGATGAACGACGGGCGTCGTGTGTTGAGCTCCAGTAACACCGCCGCCATCGGGTGCCAACAACCGGTGGTCGAGAATCCGAATAAAACATTGAAAATACCTACAGTTGTCAAGTTCAAGAGAATTTGCTCCACTGATCGTTGTTAACATCACATCGAGGCCACGGACAATCTCTCGGCCCGCTCCTGGAGTCGGTGGCCTACCCCTCGTCGATGCCCCGCTTTGGCCGCCGGAACGGGCAGCCAGAGCTTCGCGTGTGGATCTGAAATGCACGGACCACGAGTAGGTTCTAGAAGCTCTCGAGCTCTGCAATAAATATTCGTTCGCGACACTCGCCCTCCTCTTCCTCCTTCCACCACTGGAATACTGCGAACCTTTACAACACTTCTTCCGCACTAATCCAACAGGTAAGCATCCAATTGGCATTTCTTCACCTGCACCACGCGCTTCCGTGATGATTTTTCAGCTGGCACCAGTCATAGGGCGACTTGTACTCCCTCCTTTGATGACGAAGCTGCGGTCTACCAGGCCATCTCTGATCAAGCGCTCCCCTCTCTCGTCACTGCCGTTCGCGCTCTTGGCTCCTCGCTGACCAGACCAGATTTCTCGTAGACCGTCTTCGGACCACCACCGCGACCATGGTTTTGCACAACCCCAACAACTGGCACTGGGTGAACAAGGATGCTTCGGTGTGGGCGAGGCAGTGGTTTGATGACAACCTCACCAAGATCGAGGCGAAGGAGGGGGATGTGTCGGCCAAGATCAGCAAGGTCGTCAGCATGGAGGGCGACTGCGACGTGGCGCAGCGGAAGGGCAAGGTCATAACCATATTTGATGTCAAGTTAACGCTTGAATACTCAGGTATGTGCTGCCGTAGAATACAATTGCACAGATATCCCATCTCAAACTGCACCTCGATGTTTTGTCCATGCTGAGCTTGTGGGCTAAGAAATCTCTGCTCGCAGGCTCCACCGCCGATGATGAGGAGGTTTCGGGCACCATCACCGTCCCAGAGGTCTCGCACGAGCTCGAGGAGGACGAGTTCCAGGTAGGTGCTGGTCTTTCTCGGTGATTGTACAAAACCGGTCGCTAAAGTTAGACTCAGTTCGAGATCGATATCCACTCCGACTCCAAGGAGAAGCAGCCCGTCAAGGACCTGGTCCGATCCAAGCTCGTCCCGCAGCTCCGCAGCGCCTTTGTCAAGCTCGCCCCGGCCCTGATTACCGAGCACGGCAAGGATATCCAGCACGCGCCCGGCTCCAACCCCTCGAGCGGTTTCTCGACCCCCAAGCACGTCCCCGTCGCGTCGTCCACCTCATCGAGCAAGCCCGTGGCCTCGACGTCGAGCAGCGGCCCCAGCCTTGTCAACACGACGACGGTCACGGATAAGGAGGAGTTCCGCACCACGGCGGCCCAGCTGTACCAGACGTTCACCGACCCACAGCGGCTGGCGGCCTTTACACGGGCACCGCCCAAGGTGTTTGAGGGAGCCAAGGTGGGCGGCAAGTTCGAGCTGTTTGGCGGCAACGTGTCGGGCCAGTTCCTCGAGCTGGTGGAGCCGACCAAGATTGTGCAGAGCTGGCGGCTGGACCAGTGGCCCAAGGGCCACTTCTCCAAGCTGCAGATTGAGTTTGACCAGAACGACCGCGACTCGGTGACGGTGATGCGCGTCGAGTGGAGCGGCGTGCCCATCGGCCAGGAGGACGTGACGAAGCGCAACTGGCTCGAGTACTACGTCAAGTCAATCAAGACGACGTTTGGGTGAGTATTCTCGGGGAGGACCTGATGGAGGCTCTGCTGACTTTTGCCCACAGCTTTGGAACCGTTCTTTGAAGCAACAGGCACGTGGGATATGGCGTTTGGGTGCAGCGAGGAGGGTTGGGAATGGGCATGGGTGCATTCTAGAAACGGCGGTTCTAGCGAGACATGAGGAATGATGGGAATGAGCAAACATACAATGAAATGACAACATGATGGGTTCTGGTATACACTGGCTTGTTCGGTAGTGCTGTGGTGACTTTGGTCTCTCGGGTGCGGCGGCTCCGGCGATCGGCTAGCGGGGTTCCACGACGAACGTCGAACGGCGATGTCATCGACATCAACGACATCAAACAACATCAACCATTCAAAGCAACCCAATCGCAAACCCGAATCCAGAACCTCGAACCACCGCTCATCACCTCTCAAAATGGCACCAACCTACAAAATCGCCATCATCCAACTCCAATCCGAGGTCTGCCCCCCCTCTCCCCCACCACACCCCCCAAACCTAACCCCCCTCTCAGCCCCTAGCCGTAGAATCCAACTTCACCCGCGCATCCGCCTACATCCGCCAGGCCGCCGGCGCCGGCGCCCACCTCGCCGTCCTCCCCGAGTACCACCTCACCTCGTGGTGTCCCGCCTCCCCCTCCTTCCTCTCCGCCTCCCTCCTCTCCTCCACCTTCCTCCCGCGCTACCAAGCCCTCGCCGCCGAGCTCTCCATCAACATCGTCCCCGGCACGATCCTTTCCCCGCCGGACACCGGAGACCAAGAGAAGCTCCTCAACGTCGCCCACTGGATCACCCCCGCGGGCGCCGTCCTCGCGTCCTACGCAAAAAAGAACCTCTGGCACCCCGAGCGCCCGCACCTCGCCCCCGGCGGCGGCGCCGAGCCCCACCGCGCGTTTGATACCCCGCTGACCTGGCCCGACGGGCGGCCGGTGAGGGCGGGGATGCTGATCTGCTGGGACCTGGCGTTCCCCGAGGCGTTTCGGGCGCTGGTGGCGGACGGGGCGGAGGTGGTGGTGGTTCCGGCGTGGTGGGAGCTGGATGAGGTGGATGGGGAGGCGAGGGGGGTGAATCCGAGGTGCGAGAGGGATTTCTTGGAGGGGGTGACGGTTGCCAGGGCGTGGGAGAATGGGGTGGTGGTGGTGTTTGTGAATATGGGGGGGCTGAGCAGGGTGGTGGTGCCCGTGGCCGGGGTGGTGGGGGCGGTGCGGGGGGATGGGGCGGTGGAGGGGATGGAGGTGGTGGAGGTGGATTTGGGGGTGTTGGGGGTCGCGGAGAGGGCGTATAAGGTGAGGGCGGATATGAAGGGGGAGGGGTGGCATTATGGGTATACGCTTTGGAAGGGGGAGGGGGAGGGGGAGGGGAAGGGGGAGGGGAAGGGGGTTTAGGGGATGAGGTTCAAGTTGGAGAGTATTACGGGTGGATTCATGGTCTTGAGGTTGGAAACGTGGGCTGGACATTGAAGGAGGTTTGGGCAGTCGAGTGGATGGATGTTGACGTCGGGGTCGCCCCCTGGACAGCTTTGTCCCTTTCCACTCAACACACGCGGCGTACTTGAGTCAACTTTATCTCTCTGTCAAACACATACGACCATAGGTACTGGAAAGCTCGGGATCCCGTCCGCTCTCCCATAGATAAGCCAGTAACCGCCAGACTAGTAGTTGGGTCGGTGACGACCAGCGAATCCCTGGTGTTGTATGTTCTTTTTGCCCTTTTTGCAGCTCGTCAATGTCTGTATACTGTTGAGGCTTTAAAGTCACCCTCATCCCATGAACCTAGCTAAGAAGGGACCTGGATTCTCCCACCTTTTGGCTTTAGCATTGTTACCAAACACGAATGGATATCACGAGTGTCTATCTCAGAGGGCTTCCAGACACAAGATTACGTGGGCGTACATGTCTATCCGGACATAGTGAGGCTACTACTGTCCCTCCACCCTTCCGAGACTTGAGAAACCTTGGTGATTTAACAGATAACTTGCATGATCATTCATTCATTCAGCGGCCGACATATGTACAACAAGGACAGCCATGTCCCAGATCTGATCCCTCGCTTAAACCGACAAAATCCACCGCCCGTGTCCCAACAACCACTCAGGACAAACCAGTTGTCAGATTATTCCCATCCATGACCCGGTCCCTACCTCTTCCAAGGCAGGCAAATCCTCAGTGCTCGGCCACAGCAGGAGTCACGCCCTCCCTCGGCTTGACAATCTCCCTCAGCTTGAAGCGCGTGTCAAAGTTGTACTGCTTGACGAACCAAGCATTGACAATCTTCCACTCCTGGTTCGGGTCGTCAAACTCGATCTGTGCCTTGTTAGCAAACGGTCCCACACCCAGTACAAGGGGATGGGGGGGGTGACATACCTCAAACCTCCTCAGCATACTCGGCACCAGCTTATAAATCTCCAACAAGCTAATATTCTTGCCAATGCACGTGCGACTCCCCATCCCAAACTGCAGCATCATGCCATTCATCGTCTTGACCCTCCTCTCCTCGGCCGCCCTCCCCGCCTCATCCAACCCGGCCTCCCCCCTCCCCTCCCCGACCAGCCACCGCTCCGGCCTAAACGCCTCCACATCCCCCCCAAACACCTCCTCGTTCCGATGCAGCACCCACGCCGAGCACCCGACGATCGTCCCGCCCGGCACGAACCGCCCCGCGATCTCCAGCCCCCCCTTGGGAACAATCCGCTCCATCGGCAGCCCCGGCGCCGGATGCAGCCGGAACGCCTCCTTGACCACCGCGTCCAGGTACGGCAGCCGCTGCGCCTCGTGCCACGTCACCAGCCCCGTCTCGTAGTCGCTGAACCCGCCCTCGCGGGCGGCCGCGTCGATCTCGGCGCGCAGCGCCGCCAGCGCCGCGGGGTTCTTGAGGAGGAAGTAGAATACCGACGACAGCGAGATGGCCGTCGTCTCGGACCCGGCGAACGCCATCGACACCGCCATCGTCTGCACCAGCGTGTCGGACATGACGTCGGGGCGGGCCTCGCGCGCCGCGAGGAACTTGGAGAGCAGGTCGGGCGACTTGACGGCCTTGCCGGCGGTGGTGGGGAGGAGGCTGGCCTTTTCGTCCCCGGAATCCGTGAGGCGCTCGGCCATGCGGGCGCGGGCGAAGCGCGCGACGGGGAAGGTGGCGTCGATGAGGCCCCACTGGGCGAGCTTGAGGTAGACGGGGTTCTTGAGGAAGAGGCGGTCGAGGAGGGGGATCTGGCCGATGGGGGCGACGTAGCAGAAGAGCTTGGTGAGGTACGAGACGATGCCCTCGACGTCGGTGTTGCGCTCGATGAAGCCGTGGCGCTTGGAGTAGGTGATCTCGCCGATGACGTCAAAGGCGTAGAACTGCAGCCAGCGGGTGAAGTCGCACTTTTGCGGGGAGTCGATGTAGAGGCGCTCGGTCTGCTTGAGGAAGAGGCGGGTGGTGTTGTCGACGAAGGGCTCGTACTGGACGAGGGCCGACATGGCGAAGGCGGCGTTGACGCACCGCCGGAATTGCATGTGGAAGTCGTTGTCGGTGGTGGAGAAGAGGGAGGCGAGGGAGTGGCCTTTGACGACGGATTGTTGGACAATGTAAAAGTCCGACTGGGGGGGGGGGGGGGTTAGTTTGGTGGGAGGGGACGGGGGGGGGGGGGGGGGGGGAAAATTTACAAAACCATTTTAAAGCCCTTAAATGTGTTTTTGGCAAACGGGTACCAAAAAGAGAAGAACTTTGGGGCCCCCCCCCCCACCCCC